>BQNB010107702.1:0-23113 GCA_026074375.1 Tanacetum coccineum | reverse complement strand
AAACGCTTAAAACCGATTATATCATATCACAATATTAGGGAGCTTCATATTAAGGAGTTTCATCTTGGTATTACGTTCTGACTTTGTTGGGTTTACGATTTAAAGTGCCCTAGCTCCTCAAACGTTTACTGAATGTCTTTTGAATTATGATGGCCCGAACAGTGATACAATATTTCCAAACTCTTCAATCAAACTCATAACTCTTAAAACTAAAGTTCTAGAGTACAATCTTCCTAAGACTCAACATATTTACTAAGATTGCGTGACGTGGCTGTTTACTATCATTTTACTATATCAACATTCCCTGGTTAAGATTGTGATAAGGTCGTCAGCTTTCATTTTGGAATATATATTACATCTACCTATTAGGTGAAGTTCATAACCTCGCCTTTACTTATTTACATGTTTTATAAACCCGTAAGGGGGATACATGCTTGTTACAAACTCTTGTACATACTCGTTTATCTTATAACAATGTGATTACTTTTCAGAGACTTAAACATGCTTAAACCAGGAATACAAGTGTTTTTACAAGTTATATGCTATCCTAATACACTATTACAGCTACTGTCTAAGTTACATTATGCCAAAAGTCCCACATTATCATGGACGATTAATCACTTACGGGTGAACGCGAATATTGTGGATAGATCTATCGGGATTGACGAATCCTGTTTGTGTTAGCCGGATAGGTAACCAAACACACTATATTTGAATTTCATAGGTATATGGCAATTACCTACACCGAGGGCCATTATCTATATATATATATATATATATATATATATATATATATATATATATATATATATATATATATATATATATATCACATCATTTTGGGTATATATATACACTAGTCAGTTTGTGTGCCATGAGCTTAGACCAGACTATACTATACAAGACAAGACCAAACAGACCAAACAAGACAATAACGCAGTAATACACTGTTACTATGATAATTGCATTCGTTGCAATTATTACAAATAACGGGTATATAATAACGTGACCCAAGATCATAACAATACCATTTTCATAATAATTGTGTTTGTACAATTATTACACTATGACTTGTATTCAAACTGTTTATCAAACCTATGAATTTCACTCAACCTTTGTGTTGACTTTTTAGCATGTTTATCTCAGGTTATTGAGCAATATACGGCACGAAGTGGCATGGACTCGAAGATGGCTAAAACTTGTTATCATTCACAATGTATGTAACTAGATTTTGGGACCTGCCTTTGTAAAACTCTGATTTGAAATGAATGATAACGTATCTTTTGAACAAACGTCTCTTTTGGGTCGTTTTCTATGATTATGATTGTTGTTTCCATGAAGTAATACCCCAGATTAGCGTCCGCTGCTATATTGTAAAAATGGGGGTGTTACACCTTAATCTGTACGGATCATTTTCTTTTAATTCTAAATCCAATATGAAATGACTTGAGCTAGTCGTCGTGAGAAAATGTTTACCTTCAAAAAAACTAAAAAATTAACAAAACAAACATAATCGAATTGCAACATAAATACAATAATAAACAGTTTGATATATTACACTTATATTCTTTTACCCTGCAGCATGTGAATACCACAACAATACTGTGGTCATTTTTGATATGATAATCTCATCATCAAATTTTGAAGCCAATTCTCCCCATATTGTCACATGAACTCGATTATCACCGGATGCATACAAACAATTTACAAAACATGCATGCAATAGAAATTATAATTTAGTATAAATGATAAAAAAAATACCTTAAATCATGAATAACAACGTTGCGAACATTTGAGTTACCAGATGCATTATTTCTGGATTTTTTCATTAAAGGACCCCATTCAGTAAGTATGTCGATCACATCTACATATTGTTTAATAAATCAGTAAAAAAATCAAATTATACAAATCAAAAAATATAATATAATAACACAAAATTACTTGTGAGATACTTGTCATTGTTATGACGATCTTTAAGGTTTTCATATTCAACAAACTCAAATAGAAACCGAGGAAGAAGGAACAACTCTTGTGTATCTAGAGAACTGCACATACACTTCACGGGCAAGTGGCCTAAACAACATCATGCCATACCCTAAAACTTTGAACTTGCTTATCTTGTAAATGCGTCCCTCCTGAAGGTGATTTTCAAACTTTGCAATTTCATATACTGGGATCTTCGCATGAATCATACATCGCTAAATTGTATATAAAAGATAAAATACATTAGATAATGTAAAGATAAAATATATTAACAAAGGAATATAACAATTAAAACTTACACGTTCATCTACAAGTATACTGTCAAGAGACAGTAACTGGTTTGTTTTAGGATTAAATGGTTTAAACATTCGGGTAACCATAACATTGATCCTCCACATGTCAGTATGTTTTGCAAATAAATCAGATATATGATCATAATATCCAGTCATTATGAACGACCAACAACTGACAAATAAAATTATCACATTGATTCAGTAAACTGAAATGATAAATGGGTACAAATACTCAAATAAATATATAGAAACAACACATACAAAATACATTATAAAAATAATAAATTTCCTATAGACAACATATCTTAAGTAAAAAACATATTTACCTCTAGGCAAATTATAGAACACCTCTTTATAAACCACATTTTTTGTAAGGTTATTAGCACATAGAGCACCATTGTTAATATAAAAACGAAGACCAGATCGAGATGTAACACGAGAAGAAACAAACATTGTTGAATGTCTGACCCTGACTTTTGTTAATAGTCATACCAAAACAAACTTTTACAGGAAACTGACGACGTCTGAACTGAAAAGGCCATGACGAATCAGTTGGCGTCATGTCAATCCTGTGTATTAGAACTTTATCACCTACATGACTGCCAGTTATAATTTTTGCCTCAATAAGAACACATTTAATTTTAGTTATAATCAAGCGTGTCCAATTACACATACCACGTTGCATATCAAGATTGCGCAACAAAATAATAGGAACTCTAACTTTAAGCTCAAGCTTATGATTAGGAATGCCAGAAAAGTGCAACATATTTAGAAACTCTGTTGGATACATTATCTGCATTTCTTCTAAATTGTTGGTGGTTTGACATATATTGTCAGCACTGTATAACTCATGAAGCTCTCCAAGAACTTTTTCAAGAACATTCGAATTGATACCATCTACAACATCATTTGTTGAACACAGAATGCAATGTTCTTTCAAGTAATTTATATCATGTAATCTATTCACCAAATTTGGAAATGTGTGCGCCACAATAGTATCTATAGGATTATCATAAACAGGAAGCAAAAGATCACCAGGAATAGTTATCCAAGTTGCTTCATCTTCACCATCAAGTGCAATAGCAGGAAGCCTACCATCACCCATATCCAACAACCAATTAGTAAAAAGCCTCAACTGCTCAACATCTGAATCAGCAAGCGTTGGATCACGCAAACGCATGTTTATGGATAAAACATACACCCTACAATTTCTCCAAATACCATCTGATTTATTAACAGCTGATGTTACAACATCAAATCTAGTGCCATTTGTAACAACAATAAGAATTTGCCTAAAATCACCACCAAGAACAAGAACCTTGCCACCAGATACTTTATTATGACCACCATGAACATGATCCTTGCAAATATCCTGAAAAGTATGATCAACAGCTTCAAATGCATGTCAATGTTGTAATGGTGCTTCATCCCAAATGATTAATTCAGCTACCTTAATCAATTCTATAAGATCAGATGTTACATCGATTGCACAACACGAATCTTTGTCAAGATTAACCAGGATACAAAACCTTGAATGAGATGTATGACCACCAGGTAATAGCAATGATGCTATTCCAGATGAAGCAACTGACAAAACCACCTTACCAATTAACCTTATCCTGGATATAATTGTCCTCCACAAATATGTTTTCCCAGTACCACCACATCCATACACAAAAAATACACCACCATTTCAAGCAGCAACACATTGCATGATACTATTAAAAACATCCTTTTGTTGACAATTCAATCCAGAATACAACTCGGTAAATAGTTTTTTTCAGTCTCAATGTTGTACATCCTCTCAGTCACAATCAATCTATTGCCTGCCATATTTAGTATCAAATGATCTATATGCGGAAGTTCCAGAAAATCAGACAAAGATCTATTGCCAGAATTCAAGACGGACTCAATTTCAAGCAAAGTGTAGTTTTATATTTCCTCATCGGTAAAATCAATATGAGGGTTACGTAACCGACATTATTGAGCGTGCACAACATCAGGAGCTAAATATGGAAACGAAGACGTAAAGAACTGACCAATATCAGCTACATCGTAGAATAGCAATATAGAAACAAAAGGATCTATCAACTGAAGGCCTCATTGCCATTGAGATCCACCACATATAGTATCAATCCATTCAGTATCATCACCTAAAAAATGAAACGCTTTACATGTAGCCATGTAAGTTGGATATACTACTCTATCAACGGTTCGAATTTCCTCATGTGATCGCGCACCACGCATAATATTTAAAAGCATGCGTAAGTAGAACTTCTCACCCACAGCAGGAGTTACATAGTAAATATGACCTATACACTTACCACTCTTTCAGGGCTTCCATGCTTTTATATCATCATGCCACGTAAACATGGTAGGATAATCAACATAAGTTAAATAGCGACCTTCAGGATACATCTGATTGGAAACCATCCATTCAGTAAACTTTGTCTTAGACGACGAAATCCTTTCTGTAATTACTTTAGGATCATCATTGTCTCTAAAATACACTTTGTTGCATTCTTCCTCATGAAATGGAAGCCTCTCAACCGCAATAGACCGATAATGCAAGTCATAATTGAAAATCTTCCAACATGCTTCACAAGCAGATACGTATCGACAATTGAGGAACTCCTCGATCTCATTATCATTGTTTAATAGCGACTCGTACGTTGTTCGACTGTTGTTATTACCCAACTCAATTACACAGTTAATCGATTCGAACCTTTCGTTATATAACTAAAAAGATACTTGACAAGAGATCCTTGATTACACCATTCAACATTAATGTGACAATCATACTTAACCAACAAATCCCTGTTATGTGGAACAGCATAGCGATTGTCAAGCATTATATTGTGACTACAAACATTTGCTTCCCTTCTGTTATTTGTCCTAGCATACTGGGGCCAACCCTCAGGCGATATATACGTCAACTCACAATAATGTTTCAGAAAACCTTTCATACATTCTCCTTTGTTCATACATGAACTATCACTTGCATATGCTCCACAAGGTCCATGAATCATACGAGAACGAACATCTTCAAAACCAATAGGATCATCATCCTTAGAAGGAAGACCAGTAGATATAAATTTATCAATTTTTTCAGGCGACGATAACTTGTCTTCATCATGTAAAGAAATAATGACATGACAATGAGGCAAGCCACGTTTCCGGAATTCAACCGTGTATATTACTGGAAAAAACATACCAATAATGAAAAAGGCTAAACCATGACTGCCGTTTCTTAGTTTTTATCCATTGTAAACCAAAACAATACTTAATAAGGTTTGTAATAACAAAAAATTACAACATATGAAATTCACTTTCATCATCAATTCCCCATAATTGACAACAATGAAAAAAATAAAACTAGAAAACCCTAATTATGCCCTAATTGTAACTTTTGACCCGTTTACCTCGTTTTCCGCCCTTTTAATCCCAACCACCTATCAATTCTGTTATTTAATCCTTAATACAATCCTATAAACATTATCCTTCATTATTGATCAAATGTACATGAATTACAAGCTTGAAAACCCTAAATAAGCCCTAATGAACCCAAAACCTAGTTTCTTTCATTTTGACCCATTTTAACTAATCTTTTTGCAAACAAGCACCTCCATGACTCACCTCCTTCATACCTAAGCAGCTTACACACCTTCTACAACAAATATCTTCATTCATTATAGTTTAAAAATTTGCACATGGTCCTCATTGTTTTCTTCTTTTTAAGACCCACGAGGCATCACAAGGACCATCCAACACCACAAAGCTACTTTCTAGCTCAAACAACACATCATCTAGCTTCTCCTCATCACCATATACCCTTATACATTGTCCTAACTCAGCAGTCATAAGCTTACCTTAGACCACCAAGATCAATCATTTCACCAATACATAGGACCATAACACTTCCTTTTTTCTTCATCCCCCACTTCCTCCTCTATAACCCTTACATAGAAGCAATAATTTGCTCTAATAGATCCTAATAGATCTTAATAAGGCTCAAGTTCAGAAAGGAAGCAAAAGAAACCAAGAAACGAAGCCCGAGAGTCGTTATTCTAGGCGTACGAAGCTAAAAGTCCCGATTTTCAACCCGTTTCTAAGCTATAAGCTCAAACCCAGGTTTTGAATGTTCTAATTCTCCTCCTACACTCTATAATGTTCATATGATCCTAATATGACTCTTGTAAAGTTTCATAACTCAATTCATGCTCATTTTCCATTTTGATCCAAAACCGTACACCCGAAACCCTAATTTTGCGTTTTTCTTAAAACTAAATGTTATAATGATTAAATATTGTTATAATATATCCTAGCATGCTTAACTAATGTTAAAATAACCACTTTATTGATTAATGAAGGAATTTGAACTTAAAACTACGCGTTTACGTTTTGAAACCCTAATTGACCCTTTTGCATCCTAGCTTAAACGAACGATATTCTAAAGTTCGTTTGCGTTAAATCTTCATATTTTAGTTTATTATAACTTATAAATGTCTATTGAAATGTTAAAATAAGCTTGCATGGCAATTTGGACATGTTTTGTAATTATAATCCATGCAAGGGGTATATATCGTAACTTTCAGAAACTTATAACTAAAAGGGCTGAAAATGTCATTTTATCAAACTTATAACTATAAGGGTCTATTATGTCACTTTTCAAAGTCCAGGTTACTTGGGCATTTTTCAAAGTTGAGGGACCAAAGTCGTAAAAGTGCAAACTCCAAGGACTATTTTGCAACTTTTCAAACCCAGGGTCTAAAATGTAACATTTTGAAAAAGTATAAAATCATGCTCAAAACATTATCCAACATAACTTTAATTAACGCTTCTCGTGCTTAACATTTCCAGATATTGAATAAAACGCTTAAAACCGATTATATCATATCACAATACTAGGGAGCTTCATATTAAGGGGTTTCATCTTGGTATTACGTTCTGACTGAGTTGTTGGGTTTACGATTTAAAGTGCCCTAGCTCCTCAAACGTTTACTAAATGACTTCTGAATTATGATGGCCCGAACGGTGATACAATAATTCCAAACTCTTCAATCAAACTCATAACTCTTAAAACTAAAGTTCTAGAGTACAATCTTCCTAAGACTCAACATATTTACTCAGGTTGCGTGACGTGGCTGTTTATTATCATTTTGCTATATCAACCTTCCCCGGTTAAGATTGTGATAAGGTCGTCAGCTTTCATTTTGGAATATTTATTACATCTACCTATCAGGTGAAGTTCATAACCTCGCCTTTACTTATTTACATGTTTTATTAAACCCCGAGGGGATACATGCTTGTTACAAACTATTTTACATACTCGTTTATCTTATGACAATGTGATTACTTTTCAAAGACTTAGTGAAGTTCATAACCTCGCCTTTACTTATTTACATGTTTTATAAACCTGCGAGGGGGATACATACTTGTTACAAACTCTTTTACATACTCGTTTATCTTATAACAATGTGATTACTTTTCAAAGACTTAGTAAAGTTCATAACCTTGCCTTTACTTATTTACATGTTTTATAAACCCGCGAGGGGGATACATGCTTGTTACAAACTCTTTTAAACAATACTCGTTTATCTTAAATCACTTTGATTACTTTTTCCAAAGACTTAGTGTTGTTCCATAACCTCGCCTTTACTTTATTTACATGTTTTAATAACACCCACGAGGGGATACAATATGCTTGTTAAAAACTCTTTTCATACTCGTTTATCTTATACAATTTGATTACTATTCAAAGACTTATACATGCATAAACAGGAATACAAGTGTTTTACAATTTATATGCTATCCTGATACACTAATTACAGCTAGTGTCTAAGTAATTATCAAAAGTCCCTCATTATCATGGACCATTAATCACTTACGGGTGAACGCGAATATTGTGGATAGATCTATCGGGATTGACCATCTTATTTGTTTTAGTCGGATAAGGTAACCAAACACACTTATTTGAATTGATGGTATTGGCAATTACCTACTCCGGATGCCATTATCTATATATATATATATCACATCATTTTGGGTATATATATACACTAGTCAGTTTGTGTGCCATGAGCTTAGACCCAGACTATACCTATACTAGACTAGACGAGAACAGACCAAGACAAGACCAATACGCAGAATACACATTACTTAATAATTGTATTCGTTGCAATTATTACAATAACGTATATAATAACATGACACCAAGACAATAACCATAACAATAACATTTTCATAATAATTGTGTTAGTAAACAATTATTACACATGACTTGTATTCAAACTGTTTTTATCTAACCTATGAATTTCACTCAACCTTTGTGTTAACTTTTTAGCATGTTTATCTTAGGTTATTGAGCAATATACGGCATGGAGTGGCATGGACATGAAGATGGCTAAAACTTGTTACTTCACATTTGTATGTAACTAGAGTTTGGACCAGCCTTTGTAAAACTCTGATTGAAATGAATTAACATATTTATTAAAATAAACGTCTCTTTTGGGTCATATACTATGATTATGTTATTGTATCCATGAAGTAATACCCCAGAATAGCTTCGCTGCTATATTGTAAAAATGGTGGTGTTACAAGAATCGAGTGAGTAAACATAACATGTCAGCCAAAAGTGGTTAAGATGTTACAATTGTCAGGAAGGAGCTACATGCCAAAACCATTGCACAAACTAAAAGGGGCCCAGAATTCAACATGGTTTAAAGAGAAGATGTTACTAGACTGAACTTAGAGTCATGGGGTATCATTGATGCAGAACAATTAGCCTTCGTAAGCTGATAATGGGGACACATTGCACTTCCAGCTCAGTATCTCAAGTAATTCATCTCCAGCAAACTTTTAGATTGACGATCTTGATGCATTTGATTCTGATTGTGATGAAGCACCTATAGCTAAGGCAGTTCTTATGGCTAATCTTTCCTCTTATGACTCAGATGTTCTTTTAGAGGTACTAACTCATGACACAAATTTGGAAAATGATATGAGTTATCAAAGTGTGTAAGAGACATAGTGTTCTGAACAACCATCTTTTGATAATGATATAGATGTTGACATAACAAGTTATAGTAATATCATTTCTTATGAACAATATTTACAAGAAACTAAAAATCCAGTTGTTCAAAAATACTAGTTCTCTTACACAACAAGATGAACTATTAATGTCTGTCATTGAAGAAATGTCTAGTCAAGTTGCTAAATGTAATAAGGTGCAGCAGGAAAATAAAATTGTAAATGAGACCTTAATTGCCTAGCTTAAAAGATATAAAGAACAAGTAAAAATCGCTAGAACAGAAGTACAAACATTTGATTTAAATAATAGAAAAAAGTATATGGATGGTCAATTAAGATAGGTTATTGATGACAGAAATGCAAAGGTTGCGGATTTTGAAAAACACATAAACACATTAAAACTACAACTCAATGCTACTGTTGAAAGTCATAAGACTTTATCAAGAATGGTTGATGTTTGGAAAAAGGAGTCAAGGAAAAGGAAGATAAATATCTCGATGAACTCATTGATTACTAAAGAAAAAACATAGCTTAGGACAATGTGGTTTACAAAATATGTGTTGGTCCCTTGGAATCTGATATAAAGTTTATCAAGTTAAACTAAATCTGATTCCATGGCAAACAAAAGTGAGCTTTAAACAAAAATATATATGCCAATAGAAAAGAACAAGTTTAAACAACACACATAAGTACTTTTCAACGTAAAGACTTTTATTAAATTAAATAAATAATCTATAACACACCTTGCTTGCGTATAGCAAAGTGGTTGAATGAAAATTGGTGGGGTTATCTTCCTTCGAACTTATTCTTTAACCCAAGTTATAAGAAAATAAGAAACAAACTTGTTTTAAAACCAAACTGAAAGCTTCACGTTTAGTAGTGACGGATCCATTTTGTTTTGAGAGATAAATGAACTCTTCAATGTGTATCACATTAATCGGAAGAGATAGCATTACTCAGGGTTATCCTTCTTATTCTAGACAAAGGGATTAGGGTTTACAAGTTAAACCTAGTCTACGTGGCAAGCATTAAATGGGTGGTTGAACTACCATTTAATGCACGTTTGCTTTTCAATACCAGGTACAGTCCTTTAAGGAAAGTTGATGTACTTCTATACCAACTTTAGAAGTAACATTTCCTAAGGAGATTGCTTTATTCCTTTTGACATAAAGAAATCTTTTCCCTACCTTGTAAACCTTCTTGTAGATCATAAATGACATATAATATCAGGGATTAAAACTGATCTGGAGGTTGGATAAAGTGAAATAAATGAATAGCCATTTTATTAGAGTTGAAAGGTTAAAGAGATAGGAAGGATGTTGTATGTGTTAGAGAGAAACACACACACTTACAGCTTTACAAAAGTGAGCTTCAACCCACCCTCCATGGAAGTATGGAGGGGGGATTTATATCCATGCCCATAACTATCATAACTATTATTAATTAGTCCCTATTGACACGCTATAGAATAAAACTAATGTAATTCCGAGGTTTCACCATATTTTAAGGTATAAAAATCTAACAATCTTCCCCCAATAGGTGGACACATACAAAATTACTTTACAACTATCCTAACAAGTACAATACAATTAAATATAGTCTTCAAAGCGCTTCCAAAGTTTGAATTGTTTCTTCCTGTGTTCACTTGGTCTTGAAACTTGTTATGCCATCTTGAATCTTCATTGTCTTTACTTGTTTGGAAGGATTTGTATAATGGCATGAGTTGGATAACTTCCCCCAAATCATGCAGCCATGTCTTTAAAAACTTCTTCATAGACCCCTTTTTTTTTGGCGAGTAAGTTCTGATAGCTCCCTCCAAACCACATCCCATCTTGAGGAGATTCTGAATCTTTGATGTTAGCTCGAACAGTCCTTACAATATGTCATTAAGTGCACAAGCCGGAATTATGAGAAGTCAAAACCACAAAACCAACGACCACTGCTTCTTGTCCATTAGGGCGTGGTGAATATTCTGATCGAGTGGTGGCATGCAGAAACCAACATCAATTCTTCTCACATATGCAGTATACTTTCTTAAAAACCAAGGCTAAGTAAAGTAGTATACACTACTTCCCCTTGGAAGTTGACATGGTAACATCAAAGTCAACTAAGTCCCGGATGTACACATTTTCCCCCATGATGGTTTCGAACTCTCGGAAGCATCATTGTTGTGTACGCACATATACTCGAGAAGTTCTTGTCTTAAGCACAAATCTTGAAATCCAAACAAACCATTACCCTCTTGTCTTCAGAAACCGTAGAGGAGATGAAGCAAGAATCAAGAAAACTTGGTATAATCAAGGTCTTGTATATGAATGTCCGTTGAAGAACTTGAAAATTATACTAAGACGTAAGTAAACCTTTGTCTTGGAATGGAACAATAATATCCCATAGAATTCGCTGATTCCATCCAACGCTTTAAATTCTCTGGCAAACTTACTAACCTATCGTATTCCGTCGCTAATGTTGTTATCACTTGTGAAGTAAACCGAAATACCAACATGAAAATGAAGTAAAATCCCCCAAATATTGGTTACTAAGCCTGCACCTATTGTTATTTGAAGAAAACGGTGCAAGATTAAATCTATAAGTACTCTATACCCCAACCGGAAAGTATAAGAAGTACAACACCTCTTGAAATTATCCACATCGACTTCTGCGTGTGACACTGAGTACTACAACGTAACTCCTTTAAGTGATAGGTTTTTTATCCAGGTCCCTGCAACAACCACGCCCTGACTGATGGTAACTATATAATTCAACTCTTAATCATGAACCATTGTACGTTTAAGACAAGTCATCAAATCGATAGATTGGGTTTAAAAGAAAAGGTATGCAAATAAAAGGAAGTCCTCGATGATGAAATAAAGTAAAAACGCCTTCATGAAATCAAACTTAATCTCAAATAAGATACCCAAAGCAACTTCTTAACACTTTCTTTGTAATCCAATCTCAAGCCTTTGTCATTTATTGAATCTCTTCAGAATCATTTATTTTAGTGTTATGTATCATGTTTGTTGTGTTGTTGTTCAAGAATGTCGTTAAACTAGAAAAAAATGTTATTTTTAATTGTCATCAACGAATGAACATTGTCTAGTCAAACTTGTCATTATAGCGTTTTTGTACCCGGCTTAATCCAATAATTACTAGTAGCAATTACTAAGTAATTTTTTCGATATAAATCAATATCAGCCCAAATAATCTAATTTATTTATCAACCCATAAACCTTTCCTCAAACCAACGCAAAGCCCAAAATCGAGTAGTAAAATAAATCAGAGACCCAAATCAATTTGAGCTATACTTAGCCTGCTTGTAATGTCAGCCCAGCATACCATTGAATCAGCCCACGTTGATATTCTAAAAAAACTGGCCTAAATCCATGAGTGAATACTCAGCCCACTCCATAATAGTTATAACCCGGGCCCATCACAAATTATACCCCTTATAATTAGGGCACACTAACCCTAAACCATTCATAACCGCATCAATCTCTTAATTTATTCTCTCAACAAACCAAAAACAAATCTGCTCCCTAAGAAAATTTAGCAGATCTCTTTCATCATTTCAATCACGTCCTCTTTGCCATCATAAATAAGACCAACCAACCCTAACCCTTGTTTCATACACAAGTACTGAGAAGTTTTTGGTTTAATCCAACTCGAAGCTTATCAAATCAACAAGTCAAGTCTGTCAGAGATCATGTGAAAAGGCCTCTGGTAGGTTTATTTTTGTTGTTTTTGTGTCAATCGAGAGAAAGAAAAGAGTTTTAACAGAGATTTTATAAAAATCTTAGTCATTAAAACTCTCGAATCTAAAATGAACAATGATGAGGTTTTAATTCGTGTGTATGCTCTTTTGAGTCAATCGTTGTAATAACAAAAAAAAAATCTGAGATCACTTTATTTGTATTTGATTTCGAGTCAATGATGTTTGTATGGAGATGGATTAGAAGTTTTATAAATGTGATGAAGGGATGTTAGGATACTTGTGGATTATTGTGATGATGGTTGATTGAGGCAGCTGTGATTATGTTGTTGATGTTGTGATAATGAGAAGATGGTGATTGTTGGTTGATTGTTGGTTTAAGTTGTTATTGTGAGGTGTTTTATAGGTTGTCTTCGAGTCTGTTTCATTTTTTTCATTGATGTTAAACTTCTAAGAGCCTTGACTCTATAATGAGTAGACCGGACACTCCGGAAATACCGAGTTGACTCGGTTTGGCTGTGGGTAGCAAAACGCAACCAAGCAAATCGCAAGATTTTTCCACAAAACGCAACTCTTTTTCACAAAACGCAATGGGATTTTCTTCACAACGCAACATTTAGAAAATTTTGGCAGAGTTTCGTTTTGTTTGCTAGCTATAATGGTCTTTAATCACTTGCAAAACGCAAGTTCCAACAAAATGTAGTGAGAGGCAAAACGCAATTAACAGATCGCAAGATACCAAAACGCAACAGTACTTTTCCTTAAAAACCGGATCTGTTTTTTTTATCAAAACGCAACCAAGAAATAAGCATAAACCCAGAAACAAATTTTGTTACAAAACATCAGATTTATACCGGTTGAATCATAAACATAAACAACAACAATAAATCAATTCCGTAGTTGATTCTTAGGAGAAGAAGAACACTTAATCCACAAAAAAGAAACTGTTAAAAACAGTAAATAACAGTAACATGAACAGTGGATGAACAACACATGAACAGTACAAGAACAGTAACATGAAACAATAACGTGAAATCAAACAAACACATGTATACAAACAGACCCCTACAGCTTCTGGATGCAATTGTAGATCAAAATGACCTATAATAACAGGGATTAAAACTTAATCTGGAGGTTGGAGTAAAGAAATTAAATGAATAGCCATTTTATTAGAAGTTGAAAGTTGAAAGAAGATGGAAGAGTGTATGTGTTAGAGAGAGAACACACACACACACACTTTTACAAATGTGAACTTCACCCCTCCATGGATGTATGGAGGGGGTATTTATAGTCCTAGTGCCACATAACTATCGTAACTAGTCATTATTAGTCCCTATGTGACACGCTATAAATAAACTAATGTAATTCCGTGTTTGTCACCATATTTTAAGGCTAACACTTCTAGAAGTGAAACAATATGTTTCAACTTCTGTTAAGGAGATAGACAAATTTCAGCTTGGAATTGTCAACCAAGCTGAACTGAAGCTCCAACCAAGAATCCTTCTTTAGTTTCTATACCGCTGCATACACTGAAGTGAAGATACTTCCTAATCTTATAAGGACCTGAAGAGCTGACGCTGAAGAAGCTTCAGTGACTCAAACTGAAAAGACCTTCAGCTGAGAACACTTAGAGGATTTTATGTTTAAATCTACTGAAAGACTGAAGGGCTCAGGAACTAAACCCAACAATCTCCCCTATTTGAATATACAAATAGCCTAAGTTAAAATCAATTGTAAGTGAGCAAAACAACTTCTTCTTACACAATTGATATAAATTAAACAACATAAACTGATAACCTTTCATTCTAACTTTCATTACAATACATTTACAAAAGATAAAGTTATTACAAAAGATTACATTCTATTGCCTTAGCTGCTCAATGACTCTCATCTGCTTGAGTGGGTTCAAGTTTCTCTTATCAATTTCAGCAAGCAGAAGAGAACTGGCATGATCATCAAGCCCTAGACCTTGGTGAAGTCTAAAGAAGATTTCTTATACAGTATATAACATGGTGTTTGAGAAATCTCTAAAGTCTTCAACGGTAACAAAATCCTGTCTGTGATATGAGTTAAACAAAATCATACCTAGGACAGGTTCATTAAGCACAGTACCAGGTAAATGATCTTTATACTGAACTGATGACTTAAGCCTTTTTTGTTTGCTTTGAAGCAGTCATGGATGTCATCAGAATGTTTTCTTTTCTTGTTTGCAAGATCATTTAATTTGTCGAAGCGTCCCCTATTTGCGTAGCGGAATATCCAAGTTTACACCCAGTTCTGCTTCAGTTGTGTAAATGTAGTCCATTCTTGTACCTATCTGTTTATAGATGGTTTCCCATCCTTTTCCAGTTCTGTTGGGACATGCTTTCATCACTTCTCTCCATTCGCCAAGGTGTAGATCACTGGCTTTGAAATTAGGAATAATTTCACTTGTACCATCCTCTCTGTACACTTTGAGTGTAATTGGACCCTTTTTGGTCAAGACATCACAGTTGGTGATTTTTGATACTGCTCTTCTATTCAACATTTTGTCACAGTATCTATCATACTGTAACTTGTCATTGTAGTACTTGTTCACCACCTATGGACCAAGAAGATCAATCAACTCTTCTTTTCTTACCCCACTTTCACGTTTAGCTGCTTTAGCTTTGGCCTCTTCATCTATCTTCTTTTGTTGATTGATTTGTTTCTTCAGTTAGATGGATGTGATTTCTATCTTCAGTTACAAAGTCAAAATTCTTTACTTCTTCATCCAAAGAAGATTCAACCATAAACCAGATAGGTAGTTTCATCATCAACAAAGTCACTTTCAGCCTCTCTTCACAGCCTTTTCTAGAAGACAGGCCTTTTTACCCTTGTCTTTCTTGATATGTTTCTCCATCCAAGTTTGAAGGAGCCTTTTGGTGGAATTGGGGAAAGGGAGAATGCTTTTTGAGTTTGTAGTGGGTTTGGTATATTTGTGTTGTTGGTTTTGGTTGTTGTTTGTTCAGGTGTTTTAGCTCTTCTTTGAAAAAGCTGGGAGATTGTGTGGCTTTGATTTGGTCTTCTCTCCCTCAAACAAGGTTGACCTGCCACTTTTTGGCCAGCTGAAGGAACACTGTCACTACCCTAGTTTTTTATGACGTAAAGGCCTGAGCAAACTGATTCATGGCATTTGTGACTTTGTTTGAGAAGACTTGGAAGAGCGTCCCAGGTCTTCACTAGTCTGAACCATTTCAACTTGTGATGACACCAAGAAATTTCACTGGCATTCCCACTAAAGTGTCTTTCAGTTTCAACACTGTGATGTAAGACTATAGACAGTCTTTTGTAAAACTTTCAACTTGGGGGACATTTCTTTCAAATCTCTAAGGAGGCTTAATTTTCTAAGTTAGTAAACTTGATTCTTTAATCTTTTTAACCCTCTTTAGTTAGGTCATTAACTTGGAAGGAAGATCCTCAACCTCAGTTTGTAAAAGAGCTACGGAAGTTAGAGTTAAATGAAATATTATAGAATTAGTTTTTACGGACTTTACCAGTAGCTCTTTGAGTTTGTTTCACATTGGGAAAGGAGGTTGAGCTTAAGGAGAGCACCCCCCCGGCCCATTTCAGCTTTATTCTTTTCAAGTTCCAGTTTGTACTTTTGAGACTAAAGAATGAGTACTTGGTTGGTAAGCTCTTGAACTTGAGAAGACCTGGGAAATAAGGATTTAGGAACTGAAGTATCTCCAGTTTCAACATTTTCAGTAGCATGAACTTCATCATCCATATCTTTATCACTATCAATCATAACAATGACAAGATCATCTTTAGGTGAGTCCAGGTCTTTGAAGCTAGTGTGTCACATGTGAAACAGCTTTGCAAGATCTACAAACTTGATTGTTTGGCGTTTCTTCCTCAATTATCTAGCAACCGAGCTGGCCTTTCTGTTATAGTTTAAGTGAGGATAGTTTTCCAACCCTTCACTAACATATTTGGTTTTGTCTGCAAGAACATTGGGTCATTACCGTGAGCAAATAAGTGACCATATGAAGGTGTTTTGTTGGTTCCTTCATTCATACCCTGTTTGTTGCAGTATAAAATCACTAGGAGCAGAATTCCTGGATCAATTCAGCTGTGGAAAACGGCTGAAGCATCCTTTTCCTGTGCAGACTACAGAGTGAATAAGAAAGATGCTAATAACTAGGCTTATTAAATTAAATGCTGACATACCACAAACTGAGCTGAGGTTGGCTTCTTCCTTCACCGGTGACATCCAAAAAGAGGTTGGGCCACTAGTTTCCTACTGGTCCTCTTTATGCATTTTAGTATCTACATGTGTAGAAACTAGAGACTGGCTTGGGTTTCAGTCCATGGCCGAGCTGGACTCTTTTCTCTTTTAGAATGGCTAGTTTTTGAGCCAGTGTGCCTAAGAGGTCCCACCTTTTTGTTGCCCTCTTTTCTGTACACAGAGGTTGCTTTAAAGAAGGTTAATAGGCTTCATGTGTCCAGTTTAAGCTGCCAGGCATTGTGCCTTTGGGAAACACTCTCAGCTTTAAAGAGGTTTTTTAGAGCTTTACAGACACATGGCTTATCTACAACATATATAGCCAACATGTGGTCCTCGTGATGGAGGTTTCTTCAGTTGTTGGGCTTTCAGTGACTAATTGTTAGTCTACTAAAAGACTTGAGTGGGGTATAGTATGACCTCATCATGCCCCATAGTCCTTCCTTCATCTTATGTATTATCACAAGAGAAGAAATCAAGTGTAGGGAACACCTTTTCCCTATGCTTCCTTCTTGTTTTTACTTGATGAAGATATCTTCCCAAAAGATACTAGCATAGTCAATGTTGATCTTATTTGCTAGACTATACAGTATGATGGCATCTTTGTTGGTTATCTGATCAAAGCCTCCTGTTTTACCTCCTAAGCACTGGATAATTTATGCCATTAGTAACCTCCACCTAGGAGGAATCCCTTTGGTAGGAACCGCTTCTCCATACCCAATTATTTCAAACCATGGCCTCACTATGTGAATAGATAGTGGTGTAACATACTTGCTAGAGTAAGGGAGGTAATGTGCACCAATGATATTCCTAAAGTTATTTACCCCTACTACTTTATGTATACCACCGGTGGGGATTGAGAAGGAAACCTTAGAGTTTTAAAGAGCTTTAACTGAGTACCAAAACTTAGCTAGGTATTCCTTATACATGTTTGGAGATTTGGTGAATGGGTTTCTAAGGCAACATTTGGAAATGAAATCGAAAAAACATTTGAAGTGATCCATGTTATTGGTTTCCTAGTATAGAAGAGCACCTCAATTGTTTAATTGAGGATATGTCCTTCAAGATTAAACCATTTGTTTAGCAGCAACAAATGTTTGTTCTTGTTGTGAGGAATTTGTTCTGTTTAGCCATTTAAGTGATATAGGGTTTTGATGATTTGACTTGTTTTGGGGTTTTGTGTGTGTGTTCTTGGTGAAATGAATTGTTCTTTTGTGAAGTGATTTATGAAAGGTGAAATAGGTTTATATGATTTGTTATTTTTACCTTTTCTTTTGAGGAATTGATAACTGCCGAGTGGAAGTTGTGAATTTTATGAGAAGTTTTAGGGCTTGTTTTTAACATGTGTACTAAACTTTGTATTTAATAAAAGTCAGCAAAGCATGTATCTGACACCTAGAACAGTGAACAGCCGTCTGTGCACTGTTAAAGTAGGTGAGAGAAAAGGTGAGGTCATTCTAATGTTTAAAATTCATCTTTTAATAAACTTTTAAATTAGTTAATTTCCTTTGTAAGAAATCACTTAATAAAATTATTTATTTTGAAAATCAATTTTTTTAAACTGACCTTGATTGATGTTTAAAGAATGAACTTGGTTCAAGTTTGATGTCATGTCATGCTGAATTGATTATTGTAATCATCATTATCATTAATCCTCCAGCGAAGGCGACAAAATCACAAATGCTCATGCAAATCCATGAATGAGACATATGTGATTGCTCAGTTACTTCACTCGAGAGACCGCTAAAGAATTAGATAAAATCATTTTATAAACTAAACTAAAGCGATTGAACCAATTTTGTTCAGTTCTTATTTTAACCAATGATTGTGCTCCAGCGAAGGCGACAAAATCATACATGCTCATGAAAATCCATGAATGAGACATATGTGATTTCTCAGTTACTTCACTTAAAGCAAATTAAAGGGTAGTATGCAAAACTGAACTGACAACATATGAAAATTTGTTCAGTTTTGGATAAAGCGTTGAACCTTTAGTTTTCTTCAGTCAGTATTGAAGCTTCAGGTTTTGAATCAATGTTCAACATACCTAGTTTATCAATCAATCTTTTTAAAAGATGATTATCAGAAGCCTGATTTGAGTACATAATTGGATTGTTTGAGATAGCAATAATATTTGTTATTACAAACGGTGCGTTCTTTTCACATATGAATATCATAGTTCATTAAGTTGACTTATATTCCACCATAGTATGTTGGCACAACATCCAGCAACAACTATATCTTCAGTTTTAGCTGAGAACATAGCCACTTTATCAACCAAGCTGGCCTTTTTTAGCAACAGACAAGTACCTGAATTACTTTTCATGTTTATGTTGCATTCGACAAGTCAGAGTCTGAGTATCCTTTAGGTCAAACCTTGAATGTTTTGGATACTGAAGACCAAGGCTGAGAAATCAGAAAGTTCTCTTAGTAGCAGTAAGGTAGGATTCCTTAGGATTTGCTTGATCTTATTCATAGAGATAAAAAAACTTAGGTGTCAGGTCTGCTTACAGTTCGATACATTAGTGATCCAAACATACCTCTGAGCTGAGTACGTCACATATAGGCTTTTTGCCATTAAGATCATGTCCAACTTGTTAGGTGGTACCATTAGAATATCACATAATGACCATTTATCCATTTTTTTTAGCATATCCTTGACAGTTTGGCTGTTAAATGAGATTCTTTCAGATTGATTAATATGAATTTCAAGGAAGTAGGTAAGGACACCTATTATTCTCATTTCATCATTCACTTTGAGTTTTGTAGGATAAACAAAGTGGTATCTATATTACTTCTTTCAAGCTTTGTGTTTTTTTTTATGAAGTTTTATTTTATCTCAAAACCTAAGCGTTTGTTGACATTAAGCTTCTCTTGAAGTTATTATAGAGAGTTTACTATTGACATCAAAATTGATAAACTATGAAGTTTATGTATGTGGCAAGGGCAAGAAAGATCCTGATTGCTTTAAGTCTTACAACTGGAGCATGATTTTATCATGATTTATGCCCTCATGCAAGTGATGATTAAATCAAGCATTATTGCCCTATGATAACAATGCCAAGTTCCTCTTTTATTGAAAGGAATTTGAATTGGATCATGTGCTGAAGGTACTCTATTTGGAAGAGGAATAAGAGTTCAGATATCTGAACATCTTTTTGTTTTGTGAGTTATTAATGAATTGGTTTTCATTGGTGTATTTTTTGTCGAAACTGATCATCATTTGATGAGTTTATCAGTTTGAAACGGATGATTAGTTTTGATCATTTTGACCATATTGGTCAGGTGAGATTCTGCTTTAATAACAGTTGATTTTTTCATAAGATTGTATAAAAGATTTTCTCAGTTGTAAAGAGCGTTTCAGTGTTCAAGCTTTTTGAACTTTCCCTTTATTTTTAAAACTATACCTAACCATCACCTTTGGAGGTGTAATGAGAGTAATCATACATTTCTTCAGGTCATGACTCTTCCAAGATTTGTGCAGGTAAACATTGATATTTTTATATGTTTTGAACGACCATTGTCCTAAAAATGATATGTTATATTACACAAATTGGATTATGGAGGTTTTAGTTTTTGCCTAGAAACCCACCTCATTAGGTAGGAGTCTTTAATCTAAAGCACTGATTATTCATTCTTACTACTTTGAAAGACTCGGCATTCTTAGCTTGAAGACTTTCTCTTTTTCCTAACCTGTTAGCCTCAAATATTTGAGTCGAACAATGGAAGTTCGTTCATAATTATATTAGGTCTCGGTCACTAAATTAATATACGTTGTAATAGGCTAGATAAGTAAACGAGCTCGTAAATGTAAGCATATGATTTACTGCTTTTATAAAATATAGAAACACAAAAATAATCTTCTCTCAACCCTTAAAATTCTGTTAGACCGTGATCAAGCCTTCCCAACCTATTCCCTAGAGAATGATAATGTTAGCCTCAAAATATTAAGTCGAACAAGGAAACTCAGTCTTTATTTATTAGTCGTTGTAATTGGCTAGAAAGTGAGTTGGGCTTGTGATTTAATCTAATATTGTATACGTTGCGGGCTAAAGCCCAAAACCCGAGCCGACCCAACAACACTACACCTAGGCGTCACCATAGGTTAGTAAGAAAGTATAAATACCCCTCTCCACTCTTGGAGAGGGTGTTGGTCTCATTTGTATTTTGGTGTGCAAGGTAATCAACCATCTCATGTTTTCTCTCTAGTTTCTCTCTCTAAAATTCTTTCTTTATCTTCTCATCTTATTTTTCTTATTCAAGTATGAAGTGAAGGTGAGTATTTGGGTTTCGACATTTGGTATCAATCGCCAAGGGGATAATCAAGAGTTGTGTTCGTGTGTATTTTTTATATATTTTTTTTCTTTGATCAAAATTCTATAAAACTTACAAAAGTGAGTTTTGATCTTCCTAACTACTCAATGTTTTATCTTGTTTAAAGTTTAGGATGTATTAAACATTCATTTTTGTGTTTTTATAAAATTCGGTTTGTTTTTGAGTGAAAAAGAATTTAATTCCGAATTTGATAAAAAGTTTACCGAAAAAGAAGTACAATCCGAGTTTCATATTATAGCAAAAATAGTACATCGACTTTGCTTTTATATCGAATTTAAGGAAAATAAACACAAAAGCTTCACTAGCTCAGTTGGTTTGTTGCTTTGATTGCGAGTTGCTTGGCAGAAGGTCACTAGTTCGAATATCGTGGGTGGTGTTTAAGTTTTTTTTTTCAAAAAATCTGGTACTTCTGAATTTAATTCCAAATTTAGTATTAGTACACACATTTTTGGTTCTATCAAAAAGTGTGTTCTAGAAGTTCATTTCATCCTCGGAAGTTAGCATAAAAGTTGTAATAGCTACACAATTTCTTGGTTTTATCGAGTTTTGTGTTAGGAAAGGTATTATCGAATTATTGTAATAGGACATTTGTTAGATAATTCTCGTTTGTAATTTTTCATTGATTTTGATCGATATTGTCTTCAAGTTCTATCCGAGAAATTTGTCCAACAAATTCTACCAAGTTTTGCTTTGTCTGAGAAACCTTCTGAGTTTGCTCTATCCAATATCTTGCCGAGTTTGTTACTTTTATGTTAGGAGAGTTATTATTGAATTTTGTAATAGGCAAATTTGTTAGATAATTTCCATTTGTAACTTGTCGAATTTGCTACGACGACTTGTTCGAGAAATTTGTCCGACAAATTCTACCGAGTTTTGCTTTGTCCGAGAAACCTTCCGAGTTTGCTCTATCCGATATCTTACCGAGTTTGTTACCGAGTTTATTACCGAATTTGCTTTACCGATTTTGTTACCGAATTTGTTACCAAATTTGGTACCGGATTTGTTTAATCAAATTTGTAAATCGAACCTGTAACATCAAGAAAAAACCACAACACAACTTTATCATCTTAAGATCCTACATAATCCTTTTCACTTCATAATTTAACAAATCATTCATCATGACAACTCCAATTGTAACTTCCACAACCGACAGTCAAATGCATAACAACATAATGGCAGCTGGTTCAAGGGATCGTCCACCAATGCTTGCAACATGATGATATGCACAATGGCGATCACGGTTCTTACGATAGATTGATACAAGACCATATGGTGATGCCTTACGAAAGTGCATTCTCAAAGGTCCATACACTCTAACGATTTTCACAAGGCCAGTTGTTCCTGCAATAGAGGATTCTCTAGCAGTTCCTAAACAAACATCAGTCGAGACAGTTATGAATATGACTCCTGAAAACAGAGCTCATTTTGAATTAGAAAAGGAAGCGATTCATTTGATACTGACTGGAATTAGAGATGAAATATACTCAACTGTTGATGCATGTCAGACAGCTCAAGAAATGT
>BQNB010107701.1:0-23113 GCA_026074375.1 Tanacetum coccineum | reverse complement strand
GAAACAAGAAAGTTTAACCAACAGTTTTGGCTAAAAAGCCAAAAAAAACTCTCAAGCTAAAATTGATTTGGCTATTCAGCTTCATTAAGCTTAGACAAAGCTGGATAAGCTAACCAGGGCTTGTTCTAATCCTAATAAGCAAATCTAAATAGAAAATAAGCAAATCTAATAAGCAAAGAAGACAGAAATCAAATAAGCTGTTATGAAAAAAAAAACTTAATAAAATCAGACTACTAAGGCACTTTTGAGCTAGAATTTAAGCTACTAAATCATTAAGCTAGACACTAAAAGCTTAAAACAGGTAAAGCTTATACAACTAAGAATCCAAATAAGCCAAAAAATAGCAATTAAGATAATAATTAAGCTAGAAAAAACTATTTGAAAAGGTCAGTTTATACTGATTAAAATCAGTATGTACTGACTCTTGTTTTTGGAAGATTGCTACTTTTAGCCTTAGAATTAAGCTAGATTAAACTGATATGAAAACTTAAAAAGTTAAAACAGAACAAGCTTTATATCTAAAGAGCTTATACTATCGAATTCAGACCATAGAACGAGCTTAATCAAACCTAAATTTGCTAATGAAAATTGGCTTTTGGACTATGAAAATGAGACTCAAGAGGATTATGACTAACTCAAAACAAATAAGCTTTAGACTATGATAAGCTAAGATAAGCAAAATTTAAACCAAAAACAAACTAGATTAAGGACTATAAAAATATGCATATTTAGAACTTTTTAAGAACAAAAAAAAATGAACTATTACTTGGCTGTTATAGCTCAACATTCACTCAAAGGTTCTTACACATTTTGGAAACTAAAGACAGGTGCATAAGACACTTATTTAGACACAAAACTAAAACTTAAATGAGCTTTTAAGATAATTGGCTGATGAGCTTTTTGAGCAAACTTTATAACTAAAAATTTAAAAATTTGATAAAACAGATTTAAAACTTAACAAAATCAACTTAAAGCTTTTAAAATCTATCTTAAAGATCTAATTTTAGCTTTTAGAAATTGACTTAACACCTAGAAGCCACACAAGCAGTTTTAACTAAGTTAAAACAGTTTGTGCCAAACACCCCTTTAAAACCTTAAATCCTATTTTTAAGCTTAAACATACTTCAATAAGCATTAAATGGATTAAATAGAACAAGCATTAAGCATAGAAAAAACAAATAAGCAAAAACTTTATAGAATTAAACACTAAATGATAGACTAAACTATGAAGCTTATTTTTGGATTTTCTAAGACATTTTATATGAAAAACATGAACAAAAGAGATCTAAGCTATAACAAAGCACAAATAAACAATAAGCAACATTAATAAGCATATTAAAGCAAATAGAAACAAGAAAAAAAAAGCATTAAAGGCAGAAATAAGCAAAAACAGAAAATGAGCAATAAAATGAAAAATGAAGAGTTCCTTTATCCTTTGCTCAAAACAAGGATCACAAATGCTCTATGAGCTTATCTACAAGCTCTAGCTTGTTAGAAACAAGTTAGTAAGTCCTATAAGCATCCAATATTGTGGCTAATCTCTAAAAGCTTAAAAACCATTGATTCCGATCACACTATCCCTTAAATATATAAAAATAATAATATATAAAATAATATAGTAAGATAGTCAAAAAGGCATAATCAATGAGTACCGAAAGTAAGTATAGAGCTTTCCTTCCCGGTCTCAATACCCCAACGATTCTGAAAGGTAAATCGATACGATCGAAGATTTGAGTTTTGAAGGAAGGAATTGGTTTGGGAAATGGAAAAAGTCAAATTAGATAATAACGGATTAAAACGTTTAAGAAAAACCTAGAAATTACGAAATTAAACTAGAAAACGAGAGCCCGAATCCCGAACAAAAAGGGGAAAACCTAAAAACTTTAAAAATAACCCTAGAAAACGTAAACGAAATTTTGCTTCTAAACTACTCAAGGATCAAATACGAAAAAGAAAAGACTAGACCGAAAACGGAGTTTCGTTTGACTCCAAAAACAGTAAGTCAAAACAAAAAATCCCGGACCCGTTCTTTAAAAGACAAAAAGTTTATAAAAATGACCCTAAGACTGAAAAATTTTATATTTATCCCTACAAACTATATGATAAAAGAAAAAATTTTCTAAAAAAAAGCAAAATATTTTTTTAATAATTTTGTATTTTTTTATGAATTAAACAAACTTTTAACTAAATTAAATTATAAAAAATAGTAAATGATTACGAAAAATTCTGAAAATTTTTCTAAAAATACTTTACAACTTAACAATCCTATGAAAAATAACAAACTTCACACAGCTTATGCAATAAGCTCCGAAAATAAGCTAAACAGCTTATTAGCCTATTTGGGCAAAACACCCTTAAATATATTTGCCCTTGAGTCTTTAACGAAAAAGACCCAAGGGCGCAGTGGTTAAGTGTGTGTGAGTTAAAGGGGATGTAATCGCTATGGCTCCCCGGGTTCGATTCCTGCTCACTCCGGACCAAGTTCCTTCCCTTTATTTATTTTTTGAAAACTCAAATAGCAAAGTTGTTAAGGCTCGTGGGGCATAACAACTTTGTCAACTAGAGCTTTTGGCTAAAAACCACTAAATAAGCTTAAAATAAGCTTTGAACTTGACAAAAATCTTATTTGGACTTAAAGCAAAAAATGTTAAGACCTTATATGGACTTGATGTCGAATTAAGCTAAGCAAGAACTAAATTAAAGCTAGAATGGGCTAAAACAAACCTATATAAGCTTAAAAGTCCTAAAGGCTTAAGGCCCAATAACTGGGAAGCTTATTTAGCCAGAAAAGCTTAAATGAAGCTTAAAGCGGCTATGAATGCTTAAAGCTGAGGACAAATACGCTAAAAAAAGGAAAAAAGCACACTAAACTAATCTAACTTAACACTAAAACTACTAGGACACAATTTTGAGCTATGGGAGTAAGCTCAATAAGCTAAAATCAAAAATGTAAGCAATCCCTC
Source organism: Tanacetum coccineum (assembly GCA_026074375.1). Lineage (NCBI taxonomy): Eukaryota > Viridiplantae > Streptophyta > Magnoliopsida > Asterales > Asteraceae > Tanacetum > Tanacetum coccineum. Next base: position 20,150 of record BQNB010107701.1, on the reverse strand, counting down.
AAGCCTAAGGGGATTCAAAAACATCCAAAGGGCATGTTTTGGTTGAAAATAAGCTAGCTAATTAAGCTTCCCTAAGGCCTGAGAAACTTTGATGGGCTTATTTAAGAGATATAGTATTATATATTTTTTATTTATTCCCCCAAACTTAAATAAAAGCCAAAAAACTTGGGCTTAAGTGTGCTTAATGGCTGAGAAAGATGACCCTAAAGTTCCCTTTGCACCAGGGGAGCTTTAAGGCAAATCTCAAGGGCTTATTTGACAGCTTATTTTAAGCTATCAAATAAGCTCTAAAAACACAAAGAAGCTTAAACAGATTGAGAGTTCTATGAAAGGAACTTGTGCACCAATTTTCAACCTCTAAAACTTAATTTAACTTGCTTATTTTTGATAGTGAAAAAGGACTTTTGGTTTTTAGAAACTGTGACCAAAATGTTTGGGTGAATTTGACTCACAAAGTCAAAAGGACAAAGGTCTTGTGACAGCCCTCTTTTAACACACAAATTCACCACCCTTTTTGATGTACAAACTCAAACCACAAGCTTAAATCAAATAAGCCACTTGTTTGGAATACTTAAAATTTTCACAGTCTCAAAGATGTTTTTATACTTTTGAAAAACAATTTCCAACTAAAAATGTTTTAAAAACAGCTTAAAAGTAACTTAAAACTTGTGCTTAAATTGACCAAGTAACCATAACCCATGCCAAAACCCTTTTTGACCCGTTTTAAAGTTATCCCAAACACCCCTTTACTTAAAAACTGTCAAACCAAAGTGGGTTTAAATTCCATTTTTAAGCTAAAACTTTAAAAACCTTTTATCTACTTACTACTTATTTTTACCTATATAAACTATTTTAAAACTATAAGTCCAGGTTTTACTAAAAATAAGCTAGTATCTCAGCTAGCTTATTGCTACTATATATGACAAAATTAAAGAGAAACTAAAATTACACAATTTTAACCTAATGAAAACTCAAAATAGCTAGAGATTAAGCCTAAACAGACATGATTAAAGAGAGTTGAACAAATTTGAAAAGAAATAAGCAAAAGATAAAGCTAAAATTAAAGCTAAAAGAGCTTAAGAAATGAAACCTTGGATTTTTGTGGTCTCAGAACCAAGGCCACTCTTTCTGAGTGAGTGGCCTAAAAAGCCTGTCCTAATGGCCCTTGCCTCTATTCCTTGAGCTAAAAGCTCAATAAGCTGATAATAGCTTATTTCTTCAATGGCTTCCAAAATCAAAATCAAATGAGCATTTATGAACTAAATTCAACTTAAAACAGTATTTAAGAACTTTTAACAGGTATTAAACTGAATTTGAGCTTATTACAAAAAAAAACAAAGAATAAGCTCAAATTAGCTTATTGAGAGCTTATGAAGTAAAAACGGCTTAATTTTTCATTAAAACAGAGAATTACAAATGCATAAGAGACAATAACTTAAAAATACTTTAAACTACAATAAAAACGACATAAAAACTTAATTAAAAACTTGCTATCTTGCCACAATGGCTTTCAAGGCTTTTATAGCCAAAAATCTACAACTAGGTCTTCCTTTTCTCTTTCTTCTTGTTGTGCTTGTTTGTAGACACACAAACAGAGATGTGTTTGTTTTGTGAGAGTATTCTCAGCTCTAATCTTGGCCTTTAATCTTCAAAATTCAATCTTGGTCGTCGAAATAGGTCTTGGGGGGTGTGGGATTGCCAAGTTGGCACCATTGGAAGCTGTGGAAATGTAGAAGTTTGAGGGGGAAGGTGAGTATCCCCCCCCATGGGTGGTGGTGAAGGTCCTATGGGGTAAAAAAATGGGTATAAACAACCCTTGAGTATGTTTGGAGAGGGGAAAAACGAGCGGGAAATTCAGAGGAGTATAACAGTGTGAAGTTTTTTTGGGAAATGGGCAAATATGTACCTCAAAGTTATGTTTTCATTACACAATTGGTCCTGTGGTTAAATAACTTTGGGACTTACAAAACAAGTCCCAAGATTATATAACTCGTTGCATAATTCGACCTTGTGTAATACAAGTTAGGGGTTGCAGTTTTGCCCCCCACTTTGTCACTTTGATATTTATCCCACAAACAGCCCTTGTCTCTTTTTCTTCTCTATCACTTATAAATATAAGTTTAAGGAATGAAATTTCATCCTGAACTTATATTCGTGACCTTTGGCCTCGGGGTTGACTGGGTTGACTTTGACTTTGACCAGTTGACTTTTTCTGTTGACTTTTTGACTAGATTGACTTTCCGTCGAAATCGATAGGCTTGTCTTTCACAGTCTTTTCCATTCCGAGTCCGTTTTGTCGTTTTGCTTTGTTTTTCGTCGTTTATCTTAGTAGTTCTTTCCGCCAACACAATTAGCAAAACAAGCGTATATTTGGCATTTTAAGTCCGTTTTTGGTTATTTTAGCTCGTTTTTAAAGGTAAAAGGTATGTGTAATTAAGCACATACCAACCATAAACCTTAGCCAATTAATATCAAATTTAACCAGCTTGTACAAATAAGCTTTGGAAGCTTATTTGTACAAGAAAACATTGAATTGAGATTTAAAAGGCTTAAAAGAGCTTATGATAGCTTATTATGAATATAAGCTGAATTTAGAGTAAAAACATAAATGTAAAAGATAATTAAACTGAAAATTTACTTTTATTAATTCAAAGAAAGGTACATTAAGCTGAAATTCAATACAATAAACATAAAATAACCTGGTTAATAAAACTACACTACTCCTAAAATCTAACACTTTTACAAGAGAATTCCTAATCTATTCATAGAGGATCCAAGGGGCTTAGGTGTGCTTGTTGTGTGAGGAGAAACCTTCAGAGCTAATCTTGGCCTTCCATCTCTTAACCGCCACAAATCCAAATCAATCTGAGCCCTTCCTTTGATCACCACGTCACAAACTATCCCCAAACATAAATGCTTGGGATTCCAACATGGCTACCCACTGTACAGAGGGGTCAAACATAGTTCTAGAAGCAATGAAGATCGTGGGATTGGGTGAAATGGTATTTACCAAGGGTATATGATACAATGAAAAATAGGAGGGAAAAAGGAACAAATGGTGTCAGTAACATTTGACCCCAAATGTTAATATCTGTTGAACCTTTTTGACCGAGTAAAATGGATTAATGCTTTTGTTATAATTTTTAGCCGGGAAAAGTAGATTATAGAAATTGATTTGGACTTTGTTTTACTTCATGACTTATAATTTAAAGACTTATATAGGTAACATGTTAATGTGCTGACCCTGCCCAAAAAAAATGGAACGGGATGCACCATTAAGGATGATAACGCCTCGGCTATCCGTTTTTTCACGCTTGTGGAGATCGTTGAAGCTCCAATTGTTTAGATCTTATATCTAGGATTACCAATAACATTGAACATAGAATATGTATAGCGGAATTAACATAAGAACAATAATTCGAACAAGGTGTTTCACAATTCATAACCAAGAAAACGTTCCAACACCTCAATTCTAGATGATCCACTTTCTAGAACGTTTATCTAAAACAAAACAAGGAATCAAAGATCCTTAGGAGCTAAAAACACACAAATTCGTAGGCGTCCACGTTAGAGACTTGAAGCCTCAGACACACAAACACACACAATTTTCGTGCTTTTAAAACCACGACCACACAGAAAATAACACGACCCTATACACTATATATACTAGAGATATAAGGTTTACAAAGGAAAAGTATTAGAAAACAACTAAATCCATCTATTTTTTACAATATCTTTTTAAGGAAATCTTTTGTAATCTTCCATCTTTTGAAGAATTCCTCCTTTGTCTTTTAAGTCCTTCATATTTTATATGTTTTGTCTTATCAACTCAAATATAATTCCCAACAACGCACATTCCAATCTCGTGTCCGGTTTTGTTCTTTTTGCTTTGTTTTTCGTCCTTTCGCGGATATCCGTTATCTACACAGCACAATAACCAAAACAAACATTACAGACACAGTATTTTTATGTATTTTTGGTCATTAATGGTCTTTTTAGCTTGTTTTATTAGGTAAAAGGTATGTGTAATTAAGCACATACCAAAATCCCCCAGACTAAGCTATTGTCGTGTCCTCATGCAATGTCATAAACACACTTAGAAAACCAAAAATTTCAACCCCCTTAGACTAATTACCTCGAAAAGTAACTAAGTGTTCATCTAAGGGGATTAAGAAATCACTAGTTTTGAAAGCACCGCGTTTTACCCTTTTTATGTATAAATTAATAATATTCGAATACAATCATAACTTTACAAACAATAAAAGACTAAAAATGAATAAAATCATCGTCCTTAAGGATTTTCACCCTGCCCCCCAACTAAGCTTCACAAATGAAACATTGTTAATACAAGTTAAAAAGCTAACACTTCTCAAAAAATGCAACTGTGAATGTATAGTACTTCAACTCCCTTAATTCTCAAAATACCTAAAGATTTTTTTATTGTTATTTGTGTGACTAATAAATAAAATTGGGACGTTATTATATAAAGTAAACCCTTTTTAGAGAGACCATAAATAGTTTGAAATCCTTTCCTAAATGAGACTATAAGTGATAGATAAGGTCCACAATCAGGTTCTAATTTCACATGATTACGGGATTATCCAATTTTATTTCATCCGAAACAACTCAACTACGAGTCTAGAGACGAAAGCTTTATTTAAATAACCCCGGAGTCAAAATTTGGCTTTATTATTATTATTATTACAACATTATTAAACCTCGATCCTTTAAACAACTGCCACATCGGTATGCGAGCCGACCATGGTACAGGAGTCTTATTCCAACCTCGGGATCCTTGACCTTATAAAGTGCTGCAACATCGGGTTGTGAGCCACAAGTAAGCAACAAACTATATTAGCTCTGATTATTAACTATGTGGTTATTTTAAAAGACCTGCAATACATCGATTGTTGAGCCAGCAAGAGGTAGTGGTCTTATTTCGGCTTCGGTTTATTACATAACATTATTATTATTATAGCTAAATTTCAAGTTTATTTGGTCTTTTAACTACCTAGACAACGGTAAGCTAGCCGTCAGTTAATCGATAGCCTATTTCCCCACAAGCACTTTACGAAAACCTTGATGTGTACCTTACTTTCACCAGAAGGAAAGTGATTTAAACTAAGAATCGCAAAAACCTAAAGTAACTTTATTTATTAACAATTATATAATGTTTATTAAGCTAATAGGAGCAAAAAGCCATATCTAACCTCTATGTGCCTTAAAGAGATCCAACTACTCTATGTTTAGCATCTAACTTATATAAAACTCTATCATTTCTCGTTCTTCGCAAATTTAAAATCTTTAATAAAAAGATCCGCGAATGCTTAGTCTAATAAAACAAGCTTTGCATATTTAAAGTCTATCATGGAAACTTGCAAACTCTTGGCTTTTTCAAGCTAGAATTCGCGTTTTAAAGCTTCTTGTATAAAAGACTAGCAAAAGCTTAAATTTATATAAGTTAAGGGGCAAGCTAGAGCGCAACATGCTCGATCAAGTCAAAATTTATTCCTAAAAAGACAAAACTATGTGTCGAAACACTTATTCTCTTTTTGCAAATTTTTAAATTTTGGCATATTTTTGCTATTTTTGGTGGAAAAACGGGGTTACGTGAAGACAAGGCAAATGCAAGTAAGATCGAATCGAAAGATCCCCCCATACTAGAACTACACATTGTCCTCAATGTGAGACTGTCACCCCCATACTAATTTCAAGGCATAATCCAAATATTAAGGGGTCTCTACGCAAATCTAAAGCCGTTTATTAATTATGCTAATAGATAAACGTTAAATCAATAAGATCTAGGATATCGGATTCCCATATATAAGCATGCGAAGGATTGAAGATCGAGTGGACGATGGACAAAACCACGAGCACGAGAGTCTTCAAAATCCGGGCAATCCTGGACATAAACCACAAAACACGAAACACGAGAAAGGAAGAGGCGAGCCTCCTCACATCACACTTATTCATAAATATTATACTAATATACTACTACTAAGGATAAGCATGGGTTGCCACCCACGAAGCGCTTATTTTTGTTAACCGAGTCTTGAGCCTGACTCGATCCCCCATACTTGAGCTGGTCAAGGGGGATAGAAATGGAGAAACAGGACATCCAAGAAAGGAATGTCCCCTCCAGAAATCATCATCGGGCTCTCAGAAAAATTAGAAGTGATTTTGCCCAGATAAGATAAGAGAATAGAAGGAAGAATACCAGGATTAAAAACTTTGTCTTCATTTTTGGATGAAAATGGAAGAAAAGTCTCAATCACTGGACAAAGAGGATTACGGATAAATGAGATAGAAAATGTATCCCTAGATAGAAATCTCTTAGATTGGACTTCAAGAATATCCCCGGATCAAAAATCTTGTTTCTAGTCCCGGAAGGAAAAGAAACTTCAAGATCAGATATGAGGGAATCAGCAGAAGGAATGAAGTCCAAATCCAGGATAAGGGTGGGATGGGTGGGTAACACATTAGGCACATGAACACGAGGTTCTCCCAAAATATCTTCCATAACAACACTAGTCAACTCTCCCTGATCGGGCTCAATCTCAAAGAGAAACGAATAATACTCGGGAAGAAAGTTATCATAATGAGTAGTGGTACTGCCACTACTCGTCTCTTCTGTATGATCGCTAAAAGTCTCGAATTCGAGTAAAGAATTATCCAAAAAAGAGAGAGAAGTATCGGACTTCTCAAAGAAAGAGTCGGTATCCTCAACGGGGATAGGAAATGGGGAAGGAGACTTGAGCACACAATCAGGAGTGGGGTTGTCATTTAAAGATTCGATCTTAGCAATAAGAAGATTGATATTCAATAATTTCTCACAAAGTATATCGTCCTTCACCTCCTCTAAGCTGGCGAGCTAAGAATCGGGAGGTGATGCCTCAACGTAATCGATGTCCTCAAAAGAATCGTCATCAGTCGAAGTACAATCATCGTTAAAATCAGAGAAAATCTCAAAGTGATCGTTCAAAACATCAAGAGGAGGAGAATTATCACAAAAAGGCACATCATACGTATCGTCGGAAATACCCTTGGACTCACTTGGGATTGGGAAAAGGTCCTCAACACTAGACTTTATTACTTTGTCCGATTTCGTTTCTAGAATAGTGTCAAGATGCTCGTCCCCCATACTTAAAGAGTTATCGGGTTCCTCGGTTGGTAAATCGGGTGTGATTGCATTAGACGAATTCTCTAAATATTCCCTATATTAAATAGTGTACTCATCATCATCATCGTAGAAAGCAGGACAATTCCAACTCGTAGAATTAATATATTCTGCCAGCTCCTCACTTATAATTTGCAAATCTTTAAGAAATTTATGAAGCAATTCTTGTATATCCTCTAGTTGATGTTGCTTTTCTCTAAAAGCATTCTGAATTTCAAAAAATTTCTCCCAATCTAGCAATAAAATCTTTGGCGTTTCTTTACAAGATATACGATTAAACTTCTTTAAAAAGGTTTGTATAGATTTCATTAGTTTTTCTTTGTCTTGCAAAATTTTCACACTCGTTTCTTGAGGAGGTTGATGAATGACGGTATACTGCGGGGGTTGGTATTGGTCAAAACCAAAAGAATTAGAATTATAGCAAAGATTAGGTTCATTGAAATTTTGGTTCAACGGTTGATACTGTAAAGTCTCATGAGGACCCCCGCAGTTTTTACAACAAAGATATTGTTGTGGGTAACTTTGAAAACTTTATGGGAAATCATTATCAAAGTCTTGATTGTAACACGGTTCTGGATAATAGATAAACAGAACTTGAGGTGGACAATCATAACCATAATGATCATTGTTTCCATAAAACTCACAAGAATACGTCTGGGGTTGTGGAGGTGGGTTGAAAATATTTGGAGAATCAATGATAGAACTTGGATTTGAATCATTAACGAATGATTTAACGAACAAAATCCATCGTTTAACAGGCCTTCACACCCGTAACAAGTGACTGGCTTTCCATCTCCATAAGTGTAATTTAAACAAATTCCATTTATAAGTTTAACACCACACTGCTGGCACGTACATAGATAACAATAAAAGCCATCACATGGTTGTCCACACCCCTTACACTCACGTTGGTTGAATGACGTCATAAGAATAAAACAATTTGAGAAGGATAAGAGATAGAATTAAACGGATAAGAGGATAGAGAAGAATATTTATAGATTTTTCAAATAAAACATAAGAAATAATAAAAATTAAAAAAATATTTTTGGTAACCGAAAGTCAATAGTGCATGGTAGCTCTCTAGAAAACGCACAAAGAAGCGGAGGAGCGGGTAAGCGCGAAGCGTTTTAAAAACCTTCTCCTTTCGGGTCGAAGTCCGTAGGATCGACCCTCCTTATACCTCTCTTAAAGTTTGTAATCTAAAGGTGAGCCGATACGACAATTAACAAACGGTTATTTTTCAATATTAAAATAAAAGAAAATAAGAATAGAAGTGTAAAATATTTTTGTATTTTTATATTTTTATAATAAGAAGAAAATATTCACAATTGAAAGCGATAACTTCACGAGGAACGGTCTTCAAAACACTAATCTTCGATACTGAAACCGTAATCGTAACACACTCCCCGGCAACGGCGCAATAATGATTCAGATATAACAGTATATAATAAATTACAAACACTCATATATATATATATATATATATATATATATATATTAGTATATATATATATATCTATAAGTTAGGGTTTATGATTAGAGAGTTGATTAGTCTCCAAATACGTATATAAGGATATTATCAATAATAGTATAGTAATAAGTTTTCCAAAAGGCTTCTAGAAGATTACTTTTAACCAAAGTAAGTTCAAAAACCTCCCGGGTCGTTTCCTCGACGAAGTGTGAATTGAGAATCGGTTAAGTTTGTGATCGCGTGTATGAATAATTTCAAAGATTTGAATTGGATTCTATTTCTACAAATATAAATGCAAAAACATTTAAAGACAAGCAACAATTAAAGCAATTAAAAATTTGACCTAAAAACGTTAACGGAAATCCTAAAAAAAGCGACTTAACACCCTAATTATCAAAATTTAACCCTAAAAATGTTTTTTCATTTTTTATAAATCCTAAATGACTAAAAATAATTTTAGGAAAAAGAATTATATTTTTTTGACTTTTATTTTATTTATTATGAATTAAAAACAATTTTAATCTAAAAATATTATTAAAAATACTAAACTAAATTATAAAATTCTAGAAAAATACTGAAAAATACTTTGACTTATGTAGATTCTAGGAAAAATAAGAACTGGAAATAAGCAGTGGAAATACGCTGGAAAAATAAGCTAAATAGGTTGTAAGCATAAAACTGAAAACCCACTTATAACCAATTGGGCCCAAGGGTCTAACAGAAAAGACCGCGGGCCGCAATGGTTAAGGTGTTGGTGAGTTATGGTTGAGGTCTCGGTTTGAGTCCTCCCAGTACTCCCAACAACTTTCCATTTTTATTTTGAAAAAATAATTTTTGAAAAAGCTTTTTAACATGAAAATAAGCAACTTTAACGAAACAACTTTTTGAGAAACATGGAAATAAGCACAGAAATAAGCAAGTTTAACCAACAGTTTTGGCTAAAAAGCCAAAAAAAACTCTCAAGTTAAAACTGATTTGGCTATTCAGCTTCATTAAGCTTAGACAAAGTTGGATAAGCTAACCAGGGCTTATTCTAGTCCTAATAAGCAAATCTAAATAGAAAATAAGCAAATCTAATAAGCAAAGAAGACAGAAATCAAATAAGCTGTTATGGAAAAAAAACTTATTAAAATCAGACTACTAAGGCACTTTTAAGCTAGAATTTAAGCTACTAAATCATTAAGCTAGACACTAAAAGCTTAAAACAGGTAAAGCTTATACAACTAAGAATCCAAATAAGCCAAAAAAATATAAATTAAGATAACTAATTAAGCTAGAAAAAACTATTTGAAAAGGTCAGTATATACTGATTAAAATTAGTATGTACTGACTCTTGTTTTTGGAAGATTGCTACTTTTAGCCTTAGAATTAAGCTAGAATAAGCTGATATGGAAACTTAAAAAGTTAAAACAGAACAATCTAAAAGAGCTTATACAATCGAATTCATCAACCATATAGAACGAGCTAATCCAACCAAATTGCTAATGAAATTGGCTTTTTGGACTATGAAATATGAGAACTCAAGAGGATTATGACTAACTCAAAAACAAATAAGCTTTAGGACTATGATAAGCTAAGATAACGCAAAATTAAAACCAAAAACAAATAGAATAAGGACTATAAAAAATATGCATATTAGAACTTATTAAGGAACAAAAAAAAATGCTACTATACGTTGCTGTAAAGCTCAAACATTCACTCAAGGTTCTTACACTATTTTGGAAACTAAATCAGGTGCATAAGACACTATATTTAGACACAAAAACTAAAACTTAAATGAGCTATATAAGATAATTGGCTAATGAGCGAAAATATGATCCCGCCCAAAACTAACTAGAAAACAAAAAAATTTTAAAACACCTATTTAAAACTTAACCAAAGCATCTAGAAGCTAATAAAAATCAAACATAAAAAGATCTAATGAAAGCTATAAATAAGTACATTTGACATAACACCTAGAAGCCACACAGTGCATTATAACAAAGTAAAACAGTATGTCCAAAAACACCCCTATAAAACACATAAATCCATTTTTAAAGCTTAAAACATACTATCAATAAGCCTTAAATGGATTAAATAGAACAGCATTTACGCATAGAAAAAACCAAATAAGCAAAAAACATAATATAAATTAAACACAAAAATGAAAGACTACACTCAGAAGCTAAATTAATGGATTTCTAAAGACATTTTATATGAAAAACATGAACGAAAGAGATTTAAGCTATAACAAAGCACAAATAAACAATAAGCAACATTAATAAGCATATTAAAGCAAATAGAAACAGAAAATAAGCAGTTATAAGCAGAAATAAGCAAAAACAGAAAATAAGCAATAAAATGAAAAATGAAGAGTACCTTTATCCTTTGCTCAAAACAAGGATCACAAATGCTCTATGGGCTTATCTACAAGCTCTAGCTTGTTAGAAACAAGCTAGTAAGACCCTATAAGCCCTTCCATTATTGGCTTATCTTACAAAAGCTTAAAATCATAAACCTTAGCCAATTAATATCAAATTTAACCAGCTTGTACAAATAAGCTTTGGAAGCTTATTTGTACAAGAAAACATTGAATTGAGATTTAAAAAACTTAAGAGAGCTTATGATAGCTTATTATGAATATAAGGTGAATTTAGAGTAAAAACATAAATGTAAAAGACAATTAAACTAAAAATTTAACTTTTATTAATTCAAAGAAAGGTACATTAAGCTGAAATTCAATACAATAAACATAAAATAAGCTGGTAAATAAAACTACACTACTCCTAGATCTAACACTTTCACAAGAGAATTCCTAATCTATTTATAGAGGAGCCAATGGGCTTGGGTGTGCTTGTTGTGTGAGGAGAAACCTTCAAAGCTAATCTTGGCCTTCCATCAAGATTGCTACTTTTAGCCTTAGAATTAAGCTAGAATAAGCTGATATAAAAACTTAAAAAGTTAAAACATAACAAGCTTTATATCTAAAGAGCTTATACTATCAAATTCAGACCATAAAACAAGCTTCTAGAAGCAATTAAGAGCGTGGGATTGGGTGAAAGGGTATTTACCCTGCGTTATATGATTCAGTGAAAATGGGAGGGAAAAAGGGACGAAGGGTGTACAGTAACATTGACCCCAAATGTTTATATCTATTGACTTTTGACCGGGTATTTGGGATTAGGTTTTTGTTATAATTTTGGGCCGGGAAGTAGATTATAGGAAATGAATTTGGACTTTGTTTTAATTTAGGACTTATATTTTAAGACTTATATAGGTAACTTGTTAATGGGCTGACCCGGCCCAATAAAATGGGAACGGGTTGGCCTATTAAGGATGTATACGCCTTTGGCTTCAGTTTTTTCACGCTCATTCCAATCTCGTGCCTGGTTTTGTTCTTTTTGCTTCGTTTTTCGTCCTTCACGGATATCCGTTACATGCACAACACAATAACCAAAACAAACATACACACTATATTTTTATGTATTTTTGGTCATTATTGGTCTTTTTAGCTTGTTTTATTAGGTAAAAGGTATGTGTAATTAAGCACATACCAACCTCATACTGCTTGAACGGACAATATGACATTGTCAGATTTTGTCGTACCCCATTTCAGGTCATTCTCTCGTAATTATAATCTTGTGAATATGTAAATATGTAGTATAAGACTAAAATTAGACATATATAGTGTTTGAGTGCGAATTTTCAAGAATTTCTTAGTAAATTCAAAAAAATTCAAATTAACGCATTCAAACACCATATAATTCCCTAATAATTTTAGGGGGAGCATCAAAATGTTCCCAATAATAAGCTTGATATATAATTAGAACATTTTTCTCCCTAAATAATTTTCATACCTATTTCAATCAATTGATATCCAATATATCAAGAGATTTGACATTTTTGATATGGGGATAAAATCTGATTAAAATATATATAACTTATAAAATGTGATCTAAATGACCCATGTGTGAACTCCTTCCTCGTATGTGCTAAATAATTTCAGTTATCGATGAACATATGCAAGGGGGGCTTTTTTAAAAAGTAAAACCATCGAGGTACTAAATATTTTGATTTACATCAAAGTACCTTGATTGATGTTTTCAAATGGTTTTAAGGCTGTAAACAATACCAAAAGACCGGCCATGTATTTAATTAATTGGATTTATAAGGTGGTTAGGTATAGGTGTTCATTCCCACGATCCAGCCAGTTCTGAAGGGATCTACCCATGGACATTCCATTAGATAGAATATAAGTCAATAGGTATGATAAAAAGGAGAAAAAGTGAGAAAAGGGAAAAATGCAGACTAAGACAGAGCTAACAATAGAACAAACCCAACAAGGTGTTAGTGATGAAGTCTTGGTAAGCATTGAAGGGGTTAAAGAATGAAAAAGAAAAGTTAAGATAAAGGATGAAAAGAAGGAACCCCTCTTTACACTTAGGTATAAACCTGGTCAATACATATGCTATCAAAAACACTAAGTTGTTGTCTGGTATTGAAGATAGTCATCATGGACCCAGTGATGCGATGCACAACCCTCCCTGGCCACTCAAGGTCTCTGAAAAGACTCTTGTTTCATTTCTCATGGAGATTACACGCATTTCTATCAACTTTCTCACTCCGAGTTAGTTGGTATTGAAAAGGTGGTAGTCAGCTCCAGCCTCCGATTACCAAAACTAAATGTGCACTATTGAGTCTAGAGCCAAAAGAGATCATCTATAAATCTCACTAGGACACTATTCAAATATATTTGTTGCTCATACACTGTGAAAACAAGTAGTAACTTAAGAGTCTTACGCATTATCCTTATGATATTGCCAGAACATCAGAGTGATACTAAAGTATTCACAATGACGATGGAAATCCTTCCAGAGTCAACATCAAACAAGCTCTGTGGTAGGTGACTTGTGAGATCCTATATGGATCAAACTTATGACATTAGATATCGATTTAGTCCAGACTATGAATTGATGATTGACGAATTTTGAAATGCTTAAAACTCTAAATGTGTCACAAAATCACTTTAGGAAGTGACACGATGATTGATTTTCAAATCAATTTTTGATTCAATCGGTGAGACTCTGTCTTACTGGTTCACTCATACCGTGTTGTCTACTTTAAGACGCTCTAGTAATGAGAACGGCTAGTGCAGCTGTGAAACCCTGTCAAGGAGATTCTTCGGAATACTACCTGATCATAGGCAGTATTTATATTGATTAACGGGGAACCCTGGTTATTGCAACCGTATTCGTTGAAAGTGAACAAAGACTCTTTCGTCCATATATGTTGTTTATCACTATCCCATTTATGCAGGTAATCCCGATGGTAACCGCAGCTGATTCAAGACAAGTCAAGATGCATAGCCACATGCTCATACTCGACCGACATATATAAAGACATTATGAAAGCTCAATTACATGTTTCAAGACTTCCGCTACTCTAATATCATACGTCCTTCTTGAAGCAACGAAGTGTTAAAGTTAAAGAACTTCAAGAAAGATGCCTTATTCAATCTTTCAAGTTAAAGATCAAGAAAAGTATGAGCATGTCGGCCCGAAAGTCACAAGTACACAAGATGGCAAAAGATTACAAGATCATGATAAGAGATTATGATTGGTTGATGATCTCAAGAAGCTAAAGATCACATACAATTCAAGCTTAAAGGAACAAGCTCAAGCCTAAAGTCTAAAGATCGCTATCCATATCATAAGTTGAAAGATAAAGATTCAAGACCACAAGCAAAGATGAAGACATTCATGGAATGTTAGGCTTAAGATTTTGTAAAAGGATGTGACCTCCCTTAGGGGGAAGATTGTTAGGAATCGAGAAAAGACTCGATCATACCTAAAATATATTGCTCATATGTCTTAGCTACTTTTTGGAACCTTAAATAGGTATAAAGGCCCAAGGTCCATGTAAAGCCCATAATAGATCCCATGGTCGGCCACATCATAGTATAAGTACCCTCTCTATAGCTTGAAGAGGGTGTTGGTTGTTTACTTTCTCATTTTTATACAAGCTAATATTCTCTATTCATTTCTCTCTCTAAAAGTGTTCATCCTTCCATTTTCTCTCTCTAGTTCTTTGTCATTTGATTGTGAGATTAGATATTTCATATATTCTACAAATATAAACGAGTTTTTATGTGTAAAATCGCCAAGGAGGTTTGGCATACACTAATCATTACTTACCAAGGCAATTCACAAGTCAAGACTTGCAAGATTGATCTTCTCACTCAAGAATATGAGAAGTTCTTAATCTCAAATGAAGAAACTATTGATAGCAGCTTCACAAAATTCAATGCTATTGTGACTAGTCTCAAATCTTTAGATCCAGACTATTCTAGCAAGAATCATGTTAGAAAGTTTCTTCGTGCTCTCCAATTAAAATGGAGAGCCAAGGTAACGGCCATTGAAGAAGCCAAAGATTTAGCCACTCTTCTTCTTGATGAGCTAATCGGAAATCTTAAGGTTTATGAAATGGTCTTAGATAATGATGGCGTAGGATCTAAGACCACCAAAGAAAAGGTTAAATCCTTAGCTCTTAAATCTAAAGTCACTAGGGAGCAAACTAGTGATGATAGTTATAGTCAAAGAGGAACCGATGAAGACATAGACAAAGAAGAAAAAGCTGAAGCATTTAATTTGTTAGCTAGGAACTTCTGCAAGGGTAATTAGTTCAAACACGGAAATGGATTTGGTAATGGCGGAAATCATTTCAGTAAAGGCCGCGGTAATAGCTTCGAGGACAAAGGTGGTGAAAGCTCAAAGAAAAAGGAAGCATGCTACAATTGCGGCATAGAAGGCCACTTTGCTAGTTAGTGTAAAAAGTCAAAGGAGAACAAGGCTTTAATGGGAGGAGTATGGAGCGATAGTGAAGATGGAAACGAACATCAAATGACGCAACATGTCTAATGGCGATCGACTCATAAGAGGTTGTATCCAAACCATCTAGCTCTAATATTGATTTAAACATTATTGATTTGCAAAAGAAGAAAGAGGAAATTATAAAGTTTAATAAGGATTTTACTAAAACTTTTGAAAAACTTTTAAAAGAAAAACATGCTCTCAAAGATAAAAATTCAAATCTTTCAATTAAAATCAATGATCTTGAAATTGAAGTAAAGAAACTTGTTAATGATAAAGAGGTGGTTGAACTTTTTGTTAATGTTAATGAGGTGGTTATTGAAACTTGTCACAAAGTTTGTTTGAACTTCCACAACGATGTTGCACCTCGTTATCATAGCAATGTTTCCAAGCTTCAAAAAGAAGCATTGAATTTTTCAAAATTCAAAGAAAGTAGCATTGCTTTGGATGACATGCTATGTCATCAAAATCTATCCCGAGATAAAGAAGGTCTTGGATTTTCTAAGAATGATAAAACCACTTCCGTAAGTCCAAACAAAATAATAGTGTTTGTAAAAGAGAGTCAAATCAGAAACTCTTCAAAAGGCTTTGTTAAACCCGTAGTACCTCAAACTCACTTTGCAAACACTCAAGGCTTTTGAGCATCCATTTGAACAGTGGATTCACTCTGAGCTCAATAATGGTCTTAGATACACATACAAACTGAGTTGACCTTAGACCTCTTTTACACACATCTAATTATGAGGACCTTCAACTCATATAATCGAAAAAAGACTTCTTTTCAAAACAATCATTCTTCAAATAGAAATAGTAATGATCTTCACAAAAACCAAAGATCTTCGCATCCTTCAACTCAAAGCACTTTCTAAAGGAGAGAAAACTTCCTACCAAATCAAGGCTTATTATAACACCTCTTGGGAGCATTTAGCATTGGACCATAAACTTATTAAAATCCCATGATTTTCCGAAAACAATCCTTAGGTTCGTGTTTCAAGGTGCGGCCACATTCATAAACTATGTGTTGCTACAAGACCTAAGAATGGTTAACTTGGACACCATATTTGCTAACACAAACGGTGCCAGATAAAAATGGTACCAGACACTTGAATTCATGTTGGCTTTCTATAGGTATGTCGTAAATGCAATATTTACGACAGATGATTTGAATTGTGGGATAGTGGTTGCACTAAGCAAATTGACCAGGAATTAGAAGATTTGTTTCTTTCGTCATAGGAGTATGATGGTAGGGACATGTAAGTTAAACATGTTTTGATAGTTGGTTTAAGTCAAAAATGTCATTTTAATAGGTTTTGAACACGTCAAGTTTGACCAGAAATTTTGACCACCCCGTAGCGTGTCGAGAAATTTTTGGAAGTTAATTTTGATATTGAAAAGTGATAGAGTTTACCTTTAGCTACGTTTCGCTAGGTGGCTCGTCGCGTAACTCTTAATAACGAACGTTTTGCGGCAAAATTAATATTGGTAATTTTTGGTATAAAAGTCAACTACGAAGTTTGACTTTTGAAAGTCAAACTTGCATATTGTTATGTGCTTAAATACACATACCTTTTACCTAATAAAACAAGCCTAAATGACCAAAAAACGGATATAAAATGCTATGAATATGCTTGTTTTGCTTTATGTACTGTGCAGGTACCGGATATCGACAAAAAGACAAAAACAAGGCCAAATAAGAGAAAAACGAACACGGGAATAGAAAGAGCATAAAAAGTCAAAGCCGAGGACGTAGGCATCTAAATGGGCCAACTCGTACCCATTTAATGGGCCGGGTCAGCCCATTAACTATTAATCCTTAAGCCTAATATAAATCCCTAAGTCCAAATCAATTTCCTTAGTCCAAATACCAAATCTTGTCCAAGTCCAAGCCCACCAAAATAGTCAAAGCCCAAAACCCCCTTATCCAGTCAAAAATTAATAAACCCGCCAAGTTTACTTTTCACCTTCATTCCCACTTTCACACAAACAAATACGCAGGGTAAAATCCTATTCACCCACGCACGCCCCTTACTTCTAGAAGGTTGATTGGACACGTCTGACACCATTTAGCCACGTTGGCGATCCTTAGCACTCCTATTGGCTACAAATTCGTGGAAGTGATCCAAGGGCTAAGAAGACGGATTGGATGATGGGATTTGATCTAATGGTCGAGATTGATGGATTGGGACGCTCCTCAGGCTCTAGATCCTTCCTCTCATGGCTATAAATAGAGCTCTCACTCACACAGTAGAGGATATCTAGTGTAGTTTTTAGTGTAGCCTTTTAATAGCTTATTAGTGTAATTTTCAGCTTATTGTCTTTTTAATTACTGTATTTTCCTTTCAAAGCATTGTAACTTCGTTTATCATTAATAAAATTCAGTTTGCTTTTAAATTGTGTTTAATTTCTGTTTTACTATTATGCAAATTTCATCTTAAAATGTTTTGTGATATTACCTAAATAAGTATAATAAGCTCTTTGTTATCTAATAAGCTAGTCATAATTCAGTTAAGCTCTCTAAGGCTTAACTGAAGAAGCTACTCACTCAAATCCACTCAAAATATATGAATAAGCCACCTGGAAGATAAGCCAGACTTGGAAGGGCTTATAGGGATTATTCAGAGCTTATGTTCTAAGCTAGCTTGTAGATCTAAGCTCTAAAAGAGCAATTTAGACCCATGTTTAGCTGGGATCAAGGTACACTCTCTTTTACCATTTTCTAGCTTAATTTCTATTTCAGCTTGCTTATCTGCTTAATTGTTGCTTATTATTGCTTATATTTGCTTATTCTGCCTAAATATAGCTTAATATGTCTAGTTGTTAGATTTAAATAGTTTAGTTTGAGTTTTAATAGAAATTTTCCATTTATTAGTTAAAACAGCTTTGTAGTTTAGCTTATTGATAAGTGCTTATTCTCTTTAGATTTTTGCTTAATTGTCTTCTACAATCATTATTCTTAATCTGTTTTCAAAATTCACAGCTTATCTTAATCTGTTTTAGTGTAAAATTGGTTTTCAAGTTTTTAAGGGAGTGTTTGGGATAAGGCTTTAACATGGTAAAATAGAGTTTAAAACTATTTTTGGCATTAAAGTCAGCTTTCAATAGCCTAAATTTAGTATAAAAACTAGTTTTCCTAAGCTTGAAATAAGTTTTGATAGGTTTGATAGTTTGTTTCATCAAAGAGTCAAATCTGCTATTCCATTTGTTCCTCAAAAGGCTTATTTGTTGAATGTGTCTTAAAGTCTATTTGAAATGTGGAATTTGTGCTCTAAGTTGGTTCATTTGCAGCTTTAAACATCTGTTTTGAGTTAAAAGTTGTTGGGAAAGCAGTTTAAATGTTTTTGGATCAAAATTCAGTCAAAGTAGTGGTAGGTTTTTGGTTAAGCTGAAAAGTCCTTAATTTGCAGATCATTTGAGGCTTCAATTTAGCTTTTCTTTGGTTGATTTTTGTTTAATTCAGCTCATAGTAGTATGAAGTCAATCTGTTTTAATTCAGCTTATTTTAGTTATATGAGTCTAGTTCTTGATCTGTTTTTGCTTTTTAGCTTATTACATGTGCTTACTAGTCTTAAATTTTAGCTTAAAATTAGGTAAAAATCCTTTGAGAGTGCCTCTTTGTGTAAACTGCCTTAATGCTTTAACTGCTTGTTTAGCTTATTTGGTGTGCTTAATTCTAGTTACTAGTGCTTATAAGGTCTAGGTAATGATCGGTTTTCAGCTTATTTGTTTTTCCAACTGCTTATTGAGTCTTTAAAGCCACACAGTTTAGCTTATTACTTCAAAATCTTAAAAACCAAATATGTCACATTAATCAACCATTATCTAGCTTAAAAATAAGTTTTAGTATAAAGTCCTTTTATAAAAGTTGCTTAATTTTGTCTTATCTTCAGCTGTTTTTAAAAGAAAAGTAAAAAATAATAATTTTACAAAAAGGAAGTCACAGGGTTCGAACCTGTGACCTCCATTTCAAACACACAACACCTCGAGCAACGTGCCCTTGGGTCTTTTTCATAATAGCTTTGCACAATTTATTATTAATACTTAGTTTAAGTTTTAGCTTATTATCTTATTTGAATTTTAATAGCTTAATGAAATAAGCTGTGAACTCCCTTTTTCTTCCTAAACCTTTGTCATTCATTCTAGTATTTTCAAAATTTTCAGTTTTCATTTAATATTTTTAATTGAATTTTTTGTTTAAAAAGCTTTAAAATTAGTTTTAAAAATAATCAAAATACAAAAAAATATATTTTTCTAAAAATTATTTTTATCATTTTAGTCTAATAAATTTGCATTTTGAGTTTTTAGAGTTTAATTTGGTAATTTTTAGTTTATCCGTTAGTCCGTTAGTCGTTAATTAACAGTTAAGTGCTTAATTGTCATTAGAATTTAATTGTGCTTTTAATTCTAGTTTAGCGTGCCTTTTTATTTGCTTCCTTTTGCGTTATTAGATTTAGAATCCAAAACCAAAACTTAAATGACAATCAAGCTCGATTTACAACATGAACGTAGATTTCCATTCACCTCTCACCGAGGAGAACGATACCCGTGTTGATTACTTATTATTCTTTCCTAAGAATAATTTGTATGATACTTTGCTTATGTATATGTATTATATTATATATATTATTGAGGGTTATTTGTTTGATACGTATCTTAA
>BQNB010107700.1:4505-22350 GCA_026074375.1 Tanacetum coccineum | reverse complement strand
GCCGCCTGAGGCTACCAAACCGCTGCAAAGAAATAAGGCAACTCGCTGGTGGAATTTTAAGGCAACTCGCCGAATACAACTCGCTGCCAAGAAATAAGGCAACTCGCTGGTGGAATTAAGGCAACTCGCCGAATACAACTCGCTGCCAAGCAACCCGCCGCGAAGACCGCCGTCTATATTTTAATCAAACCGCCGTTGAGTTTACAAACCGCCAGAGTTTCCTTTAGATATTTGCTATTAAAATATTCAACCCGCTGATAACCTGTTCAAACCGCTGGTAAACAAACCGCTGGTAAGCAACTCGCTGGTAAGCAAACCGCTGGTAAGCAACTCGCTGCTTAGTAACAACTCGCCTCTTGAGCAACTCGCCACCTAAGCAACCCGCCGTGTGTCAGAGGGTTGGTAACCTACTTAATAAAATATTATATTTAAGCAAACCGCCGTGAAGAAATTCTGGCAACTCTCCACGAAGAACAACG
This sequence comes from Tanacetum coccineum, assembly GCA_026074375.1. Classification (NCBI taxonomy): domain Eukaryota; kingdom Viridiplantae; phylum Streptophyta; class Magnoliopsida; order Asterales; family Asteraceae; genus Tanacetum; species Tanacetum coccineum. The sequence goes on along the minus strand of BQNB010107700.1, from coordinate 21,871 downwards.
ACTTTTATCACATAAAATCACTTATAAATCACCCTTTTGAACGATTTTGCTTGATTTCTTTTGCACAACACATTACCATAAGGTAATAGCTACTAGAAACACCCAAACTTTATCAATACAAACAACAAAATTCAGAGAACTTAAAAAAATGAGCTAGGTGCCTTAAAAGGTACACTTTTCGATCTAAATCAAGCAAGAAATCGAACATACACATGATCTAATCATCCCATTAGCTCTGATACCAATTGTGGTATATCCTATATCATAACACGGGGTCGATTCTTGGATTTGGCTAGTTTCTAGAGAGAGAAACACTAGAGAGAGTTTTCTAGAGAGAGAAATAGTGTTTCTATAAAAAGAGAAATAAATGAATAGCTTTCCTCTTCTAAAGTTGGAAGAGGCTTATATAGTACTTACAATATACCGGGTATTAGTACCTGACTTAATACCAAAAATCATACTATTAACTATTAAACTACAAGCTATAATAAACAGTAAAATACACGGGGTGACCAAGTCTTTTTCTAATATCTAACATTTGCAAAGTAAAAAGTACATAAAAATTTAAAGTAAAACTTGTGAAGGTAGCTAGGATTTACTTTTTCGTTCATTAAAACTTAAAGACATTATAATAAGAAAATAAGTTCAGGTAGTGCCCCTTCCGCCACGTATCTTACATGGGTGAGGTGCTTACATTTCATGCACATAGCATTTCTAGAGGTTGCAGACGTTCCATGTTCGCGGGAGGACATTTCCACTGCAGTCTCTAAGCTTATACGCTCCTTTGCCTAATGCTTCCGTGACTTCATATGGTCCTTCCCACTTCGATATAAGTTTTCCTCCATCTTCTGCATGGCTTGCTTCATTACTCCGGTAGACGAGGTCTCTTAGCTTGAAACTTGTGTTCCGAACTCTAGCATTATAGTACTTTTCCATCTTGGCTTTACTTTTTGCTTCCTGGATTGCCGCCTGCTCTCTTTTCTCTTCCAAAAGGTCTAAGTTGATTTCCAAATCTTTATCGTTTTTTATCATGTCAACTTACGCGGTTCTTAAGGTTGGCATGCCAATCTCTACTGGGATCACCGCTTTCATTCCATATGTAAGTGAGAATGGTGTTTCTCTGTTGCTTGATTTAATTATAGTATGATGTGCCCATAAGACGTGTGAAATCTCGTCCATCTAATTTTTGCTTCTTTCGTCCAACCGTGCCTTGATTCCTTCACCCAAACTCCTGTTTGCCCTTTCCACCAAGTCGTTGGCCTGCGAGTGTTTAACGAAAGCAAAGCATTGGCAGATGCATAGCTTTTCGTACCAATCCTTGAATGGGTTGTCCATGAATAGCTTTCCGTTGTCGGATATTATTTTCCCTGGCAAACCAAATTTGCAAACTATATTTTCCCATACAAACTTCTTGATTTGTGCTCCTGTTATGGTCGCTACAGGTTTTGCTTCTATCAATTTGGTGAAGTAATCAACTGCTACTATCAAGAACTTGACTTTGTCGGGGCCCTCCGAGAAAGGTCCGACTATGTCAATCCCTCATTTGTAAAATAGTCACGGAGAAGTAATAGGGGTCAATTTCTGTTGTAGGTTCCTTGGTACGGGGTAGTGAACCTGGCAGTCATTGCATATCCCTTATTAATTTCATGGCGTCTGTATGCTTAGTTGGCTAGTAATACCCTAATCTTAGAGCCTTTGCGGCCACGGATCTTAAAGCGGCGTGCATACTGCATGACCCCTCATGAATTTCCCTCAAAACATAGTTTGCCTGTAGCGGTCCGACACAACGTAGCCATGGTCCGAGGAAAGAATTTTTGTACAAGACTCTGTTTGTCATGGCATATTTATCTGCCTTGCGGCGTATGGCTCTTTCCTTCTTCTTTTCTTCTGGGAGAATGTCTTTCGTGAGGTACTCATAGATTGGAGTCATCTATGTGCGTCCTTCTTCCTCTACTACCGCTAGAACTTCCTTTCCATTTATTGATTTTTCTTTGAGTTCTTCTACAAGTACTTGTTTACTCAGGTGGGCAAAACTAGTTGATGCCATCTTGCTTAGCGCGTCTGCTTTTTTGTTCTCTTCCCTAGGTACTTGTTTGATAGAGAATTCCTTGAAAGTGCTAACGAGGGCTCTGACCTTATCCAAGTATTTGATCATGTCGGGTTCTTTTGCTATGCAAGATCCGTTGACTTGATTAGCCACAAGCCATGAATCTACATTCGCTTGAAGATTCTTTACACCTATTTGTATTGCTATCCGGAGGCCGGCTATCAAAGCTTCGTATTCTGCTTCGTTGTTGGTAGCTTCGAACCTGAACCTTAGAGCATATGTAAATTTCGCTCCTTCTGGGTTCGTAAGTATTAGGCCAGCCCTAGAACCATCTACGCATGATGACCCGTCTATGAACAATATCCACGGATCCAGAAGTTCTTCTTTATCCTCCATGGGTGTATCCGGGGAGTTATCTTCTGGACACTCCACAATGAATTCCACTAGAATTTTCCCCTTGACTGATGTTCTCGGTCTATAATGGATGTCATGTTCCCCTAGCTCAAAGCTCTATTTAAGCAGTCTTCTTGTAACTTCCGGATTTGACAGTATCTGCTTTATTGGTTGCTCCGTGATTACAATGATCGTGTGTGCCTGGAAATATCTTTTTAGTCGTTTGCTAACACTTACTAGAGCTAGTATCAGCTTTTCCATTGGGGTGTAATTTACTTTCGGACTTTGTAATGCACGGCTGACGAAGTATATAGGCACTTGTTTCCCATCTCTTTCCATCATTAGAACTGCACAGATGGCTTCTTTTGCAGCCGCCAAGTAGATGATTAATTCCCCATTCTCTTTTGGTGCAGCCAACATAGGCAATTCCGCGATCAATTTTTTCATTTGTTTGAATGCCATTTCTGCTTTCGCAGTCCATTGAAAGTCACTTTTCTTTGAGCATTTCTTTAAAATTTTAAAGAATGGCAATGACTTTTTTGCTGATTTAGACAGGAATCTGTTTAGGCTTGCTAACTTCCGATTTAGTCTTTGCACATCCTTCAAACACCTTGGAGATGGCAAGCCAAGGACCGCTTCTACCTTATCCGAACATACCATTAATCCATCAGCATTTACTTTGTATCCCAAAAACGTGCCTTCTCTCATTCCGAAGGTGCATTTTTTAGGATTTAGTTTTATATTTATCTCTTTGAGGGTTCTGAACGTTTCCTCAATGTCCCTGATTACTTCTTACTCTGTGCGACTTTTAATGACTAGGTCGTCAACATATACTTCCAAGTTCTGGCTGATTTGTTTTTGGAAGGCCTTATCCACCAAACGTTGATAAGTTGCTCCATCATTTTTTAATCCGAACGACATTTTTTAGTAACAAAATATTCCTTGGCTTGTGATGAATGATGTCTTTTCCTCATCTTCCTTTGCTATTTTTATTTGATGGTATCCTTTGTATGCCTCCAGGAAACATTTGAAAGGGTATCTGTAGAGGGATTCTACCTTCCGGTCTATCACTGGTAGCGGATAGCCATCTTTGGGGCATGCTTTGTTCAAGTCCTTGAAATCTACACACATTCTTTAGTTGTCGTCATGCTTTTTTACCATCACCGGGTTTGATAGCTAACTATGATAACGGACTTCTTTCATGATATCGGTGTTAACTAGTTTTTCCACCTCTTCATGGATTGCCTTATTTATCTTAGGTGCCTGCCCCTTTTTCTTTTGTCTAACGGGTAGACATCCTTCACGGATATTTAGCATGTGTTCTGCTTTGTGACGCATAACTCAAGTTATATCCGCTGGCTTCTATGCGAATATATTAAGATTGCATCTTAGGAGTCTGCATCGTTCCGTTCGCCCTTCTTCCGTTAAGGTGGAGCTTATTGCTATAGTTTGTTCCGGATATTCTGGGTGTATCGCTACCATAACCTTTTCTTTTGTGACTTGGTCGATTACAGGTTGTTGTGTTCCTGCCCTGAGACCATTCTGCACTCTAGCAGAATAATCATGCTGCTCTGTAACGTGACTGTTCCACCCGTAACTGGGAATTTTAGCATTCCATGAGCTGTAGATGGGACTGCCTGGATTCTTACTCTTGGCCTTCCGATGATTTTGTTGTATGGGGATGGTGACCTTACAGCCATGAAGTTCATCCATGCGGAAGTTGAGTGTTCCTCATTGCCTATCTTTACAAGCAACGATATTTGCCCTGGCGGCCATATTATTTCTCCATTAAACCCGACCAGTTGTGTGGTTGCGGGGACCATTTGGCTTTTGACTTCCAGACGGAACCTATTGAAACATTGTTCATACAGGATTTCCGAAGAGGATCCTCCATCCACGTACATATGGTGGACGAAATGTCCTCCTATCTCGGCTTCAATAATCATAAGACCTTCCGTCCCATCTTCCTCCCCTAAGGGTGGGAATGAGATCACTGACTCCAGAGAGAAAGTTTGAGTAATCCTTTGTTTGGCTACCCTCTGCCATGGCTGTACCATAAGGATTTCTAACAGCTTGTCCTTTCCTGAGGCTTCCCCCTTTTTTGCTGCTTTTGCCTGGTCTTTCCCATTGCTTTGCTTTATTTCTTTGATTAGACATGACAGCTTTCCTGCTTTAATCATCTCCTCGATTTGCCTCTTTAGGTGCATGCACTCATCGGTGGTATGCCCTACTTCCCCATGGAACTCACAAAACTTGTTGGCATTCCTTTTTTCTATCGGGGTTGTCATTGGCGGAGGAGGTTTGAATTTTCATTTGTCTAATGCCAAGATTTCTTTTGGTGTTTTTGTGAGGAAAGTAAACCTGTCCTGCCTTCGGTCTGACCTTTGTTGGCTTCAGAAGCCTCCTTTCTGAAGTTCTGCTTCCTGTTGTTTCCATGACAGTAATGACTTCTTCTGCTCATGATTAGAAGCCGTCACCTCACCTCTGAGAAATGATGTAGTCACCCTCATCATTTCGTCTACTGACTTTGGAATTTTATCATGTAGTCGTTTGATTAATTCTGGGTTGGTGACTCCATGCATAAATCCTGAGATTTTCATGCATTTTGGAGCTCCCTTCACATCCCTGCATTCGAGTTTGTATCTCCATACAAACTCTTCTGTGGATTCTCCATCTCTTTGCTTGATGTAATGAATTTTGATCGGATCTTTGATGCATTTCTTATGTTAGAGGTAGTTCTCCAGGAATGCTTTCTTTAAGTCATCATAACTATCAATGGATTCTGAGGGAAGGTCATCAAACCACACTCTTGCTTTTCCAGTGAGTGTGGAATTGAACATATGACACAACGTTAGCATCGCCTAACATTCAGTCTTTGCGGCCGCCTAAAAGTTTTTTAAGTGATCTTCTGGGTCTTCACTTCTGTCATATGTCTTGATGTGACTTGGCATTCGGGTTTTTAGAAATCAAAGTAATGGATCACGGGCGTGAAAGGATCTTTTTCTTCACATACCCATGGTTGGGACAGATCGTCCTCCTCGATACTTGACTTTTGCCTTTTTGACTTTGACTTCCAATGTCCCCCTCAGCTATCTTCACTTTCGGAGAATCCTTCTGTAATCCGGGATGATGTCCCTCCGTGGTAGCGTCTTTTAAGAATCACATCTGTCTCCCTTGAGCGGGAACTTTGGTAACGGCTTTCAGAATGTACAGACATGTTTTTCCTTTGTTTCCTAACCTTTTGAACACGCCACATTCTTTTCTTTCTTTCGACCTTCACCTAGGGGACACCGACTTGCCTCGATTTAGCCTTAAAAAGACGTTATCGGTCGGTTGTGGGCTACGAGAGTGTCTGTGCCTTTGTATTCTTATCGGTTCCTCTTTAGTGGTTAGCATTTTTGACTCTAAATACTATGATTCATCATGAGTCTTTGAGTTCCTTTTGGAACCATCGCCGAAGTTAAGACGTGCTTTCATCGCTTTCGACTTATCCTGTTGAACCTTATCTTGGTGCATTTTCTCTGCTATGATTGCCAAAAGCTCATGGTAGTTTTTGTCGCAGTACTCTCGCAGGGCTTCATCAGAAGTAGGTCTGTCCGAGTCTTGCGAAACTTGCTTCTTCCTTAGCGTATTTCGCACGGTGGACGTGGGCTGGCTAAGGGGAGTTTGCTCTTGAGTGCTCATAGTGAGGAATTTAGAAAAAGCGATTGTATTCGCTGTCCCACGGATGGCGATAACTTGTTAGTACAAAATGTGTGATGGGGTATGAGATGGGCTAAGATCGCTTATTGGGCTAGACCTTCAAGCTCTCTAGAGATCGGATCTTATACTAAACCAAGTGATTGAAATGATTTCCTGCACAAATAAAGGTAAACCGATAGCCTTACCATGGGGACGGACCCCACGATTAGACTCCGGCGTGAGAGTAAGAAATCATAGTGTCAGAGAATGTCGGAGTATGTGTGTGTAAAAATGAGTTAGTACATTGTACCTTTTGGGTGTGTCAGAGGATCCCTTTTATAGGGGTCTAGTACTAGGGTTTCCTAGTATTTCGCCTATAATCGTAACTGCCAGAGTGGGACCCTTGTCGGGCAAGGGTCCGTGGTAATCGTGATTGCGGACGTGGATTCCCTTCCGCAGATGTTAGCTGGTCCGCGGAAGGCCTGCGGGAGCGGCCTGTGACCGATCCACGTTAGTCTTATTACTTTCGGGTCGTGCCAGTACGGGTCTGGGCCTAGTTTTGGCCCTTTATACTTTTAAGTTATTTTAGTTGTTTAGGTTGGGCCCAGAGCCCATTGTGATAATACGGCCCAGACCCAGAGGCCTGGTATACCTATTATATGTCATCAATATAGAATTTCATGCATTGAATTTTTTTATTATTGTTTAAAATTTGAATTTTTCACTCTTAACCTTTAAATTTCAAAAGTTTTTTCTTTAAACCTTAGTTAAATAATATGTTTACTATTAATCCCTAGCTTTTAAAAGTTTTTCAATATTATCCTTTTCCTTTTAAACATTTTTTTGGCTCTTTGTTTTTCAAAATTGTTTTTACTTATTTAATTTTTATTCATTTAGCCATTTAGTTTTAATTATTTACACCGTTAGTCCTTATTTCAAGTTTTTCTAATAATCGTTAACTAAGCTAAAGTAATTTAATGTCAACAACGATTTTTTTTTTTAACAAACCACAATAAATCACTTTATCAGCTTAAGATTCGTAACATTTCATAACAAATCTGATATAATGGAAACAAAAGATGTTCATGCAATCAAATACAAAATTTCAAAAGCAAAGAGAGATGTATGGCACATTTTAAATCATTTCATTCACACCTTCATGTTCTTTCAAATCAAGACTTAAAAGGCACTCGTACCGAACATGGATTCAAACGGGCATTTCTGTCACTCTTTGGTCAAGATAATGAGACGTTCACAAGTACGATGCTTCTCAATGTTGATCAACTACAAAAGCAACTTGACGTAGACGAATTTCAAGAAGATGGATCCATGGCAGCCTTTTGGGTGATCAACAAACAATTTCATAAGTTCATCGATTCGCAGTTTACTTTGGATTATGACAGTCAAATAACAGACAAGTATTTTGCTGAATACACTGAAATCAAAGTTAAAAAGTTCAGAGACACATTACTTCAACACATGGGAAATGTTAAGAAGTCTGTTGCTGAAAGAACACATCATCAAAGATAGTATGACAGAAGGGTGAATAAAAGACAGATGCATACACAAGAGAGTAAGGTTGATATGGGAAAAGCATTGGATGCTGATTTGGTTGTCACAGAAAGCAGTAGGACAGAATCAAAAATGCAAGATGAAAGCATCATGTTAGGGAATGATATCTATGCTGAGAGAGATTTTTTAGCATATCATCCAGTGAAAGTGTATACAAATTTGTGCCCCTTGAACCTGTAAGTAGATCGAAACCCTCTAAATCACGAACAAAATAGGTGTGTTTTCGGAATGCTATTTCAAGATCAAAGTTACAGAATTGATCCACTGAAAATAAATTGTGTCCAAGCCCTTCTACATAATAAACCCTGGAAATTGTTACATTCCCTGTCTGATAATCACCAAACCCTATAATTGTTGCAACTTGATCATTTCCGAATCTAACTGTTCCCATAAACTTGCTGACAAAATTGATGAGCTGAGAGCGCTGCCCGATCATGTGTTTGGAGCAGACCAAATCTAAGTACCAGAGGACGATCTGTACGACCTGCGTTGAATACGAGAAGAAGATGGATATTTTGACACATTAGATCCCCAATTTTGGTTGGGTTTTGAGTTGTTAAAAATCCTAGATTCTACAATCTTAGGTGTAATACTTGAACTACTATTTATTGTCTTTTTGGGTCTCCTTTTGTATACCTTAAGTTCAGGATTCTTAGTAATTACATTTGTTTGACCGTTTTCCCTAAGAGGCACTACTTTAGTGGAAGTGATTCTAGTTAAAGGGCGCTTACTTCCATCTATAGTAAAAGTCCTTCCTACGGGTAACCATCTGTGTCCAACACTTGTAAACACTTTACCAGTCGGTTTCCATTCATTCTTTTTAGCTCTCTTAGACTTAGTTCTAGTACGTGCATTCACATCATTCAAATAATCAACAACACACATATCATGAGAAGCATTAAACAAACATTCATTATATGTAGAGCATACAAGTTCAGAATTCGCATTTAATACAACATGCTTAACATTTAAAGTACAAACAAAACATGATTCATCTTATTCAAACTAGACTTAACGTTCCTAGGGTGGTCTTCTACTTTTTTATTCTTTTGGTTGTTACTTGATGGTCGCGAGATCCTATTGTTCCTTGTATTACTCCTAGGCTGTGATCTGCTAGCATTAGTAGAACTTTTTACTCATGTAGAAGGTAACAAAGGTTTGTTACTGGTCTTAGTTTTATGTGACTCTACACGTTTTTGTGTGTTATTTTTTGATGTGACACCAGGCCTCTCAAAAGAAACTTGCCTATTTTTGTTCATTGGTGTGACAACAACTAATTTCTCACTATCTTTTGGGGATCTAGGACATGTAGCACTAACATATACTAACAACTCCTGAGTTTGTTTCGCATACATACAAGCATGATCTAACACATTATCTAAAGGCATTGAGGCTCTAGCTTGCTCAACTATATCACGAAGTGTGTCAGCATTTTCCTTAGTGACCTTAAGGTAGTTTACATGTGCTTCCCTGTTTTTTCCTAAGTTGAGGAGAAAGTGGTTCCAAATCTAACTTAAACATCTATGAGGCAATCACTTTTGACTTATTGACAGATTCAATACAACCAGCCACATTTTTTTCTTTTAGATTTTTAATGTGTTTCTTTAGGTTGCTGATTGATGTGTTTTTCTTTTGTAACTAAGCTTTCAATTTGTTTATTTCAAAAAATTCTTGAAATTCAGGAGAATCCTGATTTTCACATGGTTTGTTATTTCGAAAACTTTCTTTACATTGTTGTATTTTAATTTCAAGAGAAATACAATGTTTTTCAAGCCTTGAAAGTCTGTTTGAAAGCTCATTATAAACATCTTTTTCAACCATATCGTTCTTTTTTACAAGCTCAACCTTAAGTTCCAAACACTCGTTGTATTCATCCATAAAACTCTTTTGCATACTATCACATTTATCAACAAGATTATCAAAAGAATGCATAGCTATACACACAATATCTTAAGATAAGATTTGCTCCAAAAGTCTATCATTTTCAAGTAAAAGTTCTTTCTTTTCAATCTTAAAATACCTCCTATCTACATAACATTGTTCAACCCCAGTTTCTATTAGTTGAAAATTTGCTTTCATTTCATAAACCTCTCTACAAAAACCTAATTCAAAATATGCAAACGATTCTCTTAGAGATTTTACAAATGGAATAACATCTTTTTCAAAAGCTCCTCTAATGTGTTCAAACCCCGAAGTCCTTTCATTTTGCCTAGTAACTTTGGTTCTAACTTTTATCACTTTTTCAAAATTGTCAAGATGACTTTTTGCTTTCAAAAGATTTTGTTTGACCATACTAGTAGTTGGAAGTTGACGAGGAAGATCATTTTGAACTGGTTTTGGTTGAACTGGTGTTTGTTCAAAAACTATTTTTGAAATTAGTAACCAAAAGGCTTGTTCTGCAGACAATTGTTTTTGAGGAAAAAAATGAGCAAGAAAATGCTCAGACAATTTATTCAGTGAATCATAATCAATGGGTGTGATTTTCACTCTTTTCTTTTTCACAATCGGATCATTTTGTTTCTCATTCATTTTTAGCCTAGTTGCTTCAGCTAAATCTAAAGTCTCTTCAGAATCAATTACAGAAATTGGAGCATGTTTGTTAGTTAAGACACTTCCATAGTACAACACAGGTTGTTTTCACTGAGCTTTAGTAAGATACAGGAGATTTTGATGACCAAGTGCCATTTTATGATTTTTATCATAAAAAATTGAGGTTTCATTAACATATGCATCGTTTGCACCGATTGACCAATTTTGTAGACAATGTTGTCAAGAGCTTTAATGTATTTATCTACTTTTTACTTAGTTTCCTTTTTTCAAAACATCAAATGTCGTTGACAAATTCTTGTGACTTTCAACATGTGCAGAAAGTTGTCATTTTAACGTTTGAATTTGTTTCTCAAAAAAAACTTTGCATTTCGATCAACGATTATACCTCGCATTTGAGAATCAATATATTTTCCGCGATCATTTAAATTAAATTTCTGTCTTTCTTTAAAAATTTTGACTACTTCCTTGTATCGTTCAAGCTTAGTGGTTAATGATTCATTTACAGTCTTATTCTCCTAATTAACTGCATTGCATTTTGATACTTTATTAGACATTTCCTCTATTACAGACATTATCATTGCATCTTGTTGTTCAGAAGAAGTAGTATCTTGAACAACTTCACTTTCATTTTTGTTCATTTATTGATCATATGAAATAATATTACTATCACTTGTAATGTTAATATTTGAATCGTCAACAAAAACAGGTTTTTCAGAATACTGCATCTCTTGAACATTTTGATCAATCACATAATTCTCTTGATAAGTGTCGTAATTTTATACCTCAGAGAGAATATCTGAATCATAAGCAGAGAGTTTGGCCATGAGGATTGCACTTGCTGATGGTGCTTCATCACATTCTGAGTCAAATGCATCAAGATCATCAGTCTAAAAGATAGCAGTAGTCGGCAGTGTTTGAGTGTCTGGGCCTGAATCAGCTTTGTCCCATGTATCTGCCAAAAATGCAAGATGTTCTTCATCCAAAATAACCCCTACTTCTTGATCTTGAGCTAGTAGCATCTTTTCCTTAAACCATTCTGAATTCTTTGGCCTCTTTGGTTGAGTACACGGTCTTGCCATATGACCTTCAACCCTACAGTTGTAACATCGAATAACCTTTTATTGATTTGATGTAGTAGTTCCCACATTTCTGTTCATCCCTGTTCCAGTAGCCTTACTCCTTGCATTATTACCCCCATAACTCCGAGTCTGACGTCCTTGCACATTTCGCACTGTGACCCTGTCGTCTTGAATAGTGGCTTGGCTCCTTGGATTAGATGAAGTCCTGAGTTAATTATTGGTAGGTAGATAACAAGAGGCAAATGATGTGTTGATGAATGCCATTGCTTTGTTGATACTGGTAAATGGATCATCAGTAGGAAGAAATGATGGTACCGCAAGACCTGAATCAAGTTGTGGAAACATTGTTGGTGATTGTTGATGAACAGCTGGTGCTTGATATGATTATTGATGAACCACTGGTGCTTGATGAACAACTGGTGCATCGTATGATTGATGATGAACTGGTGCTTCATATTTTTGTGGTTGTGGAAGAGATGTGTATAATTGTTATTGTTGAGGAATTGCTGAAGACTGTTGATGGTACTGAGGTGGATTATACAGAGGTTGATGATTGTTTTAGTATGGAGGTATGTTGTATGTATTAGCAACCAAGGTAAGAGGATCAAGAAATTGTTGTCTCATTATACAAACTTCATTATGTTGCCTTAGATATGCATATAGCTGATCAAAGCTTGACTTGTGCATATCCTTCGCTAATTTGACATTAGTAACAAACTTACTCCATTCCGGATAAAGGTTATTCACAAAATTAGTATTAACTTGAAGTTTTCTCATAGTCATCTCAATCGTGTTCATGTCATTAATCAGCTGAGCAAATCTCAAGTAATACGAGTGAATTGTTGCTCCCTTCTTAGATGTGAATCGATCAATGATGAGGTGTCATTTTATACACTTTTTCGAAGTCATTTAACCTCCTAAATCCTGCATTTATGCCCAAAATAGGTACTTAATCGTTCCTTTTTAGGTATTTAGCATTTGGAAGGCATTTGGAGGAAATACACGTGACTTGGGCTCATTTGGAGAAGAAACGGACAAGACTACGGACCTACACCAACATCTCTCAAGATTATGTTCTCAGCGGCTGGAGACGGCGTCACAAGATACACGTGACGCCGTCACAATTCATCCCACGACGGTGTCACAAGAAATCACGACGGCGTCAGCTCGCACGACCCAGCCCAAGATCTAGAATATTCTCTTTCATGACGGCGTCACGATTAAAACGCGACGCCGTCGCAGCGATTTTTCTATATATACAAACCCGAAATTAGGGTTTTAAGTGTGTAACTTTAGAGTAAAAAAGGGAGACGAACCCTAGTTCGTTTGGCAGCTTATTAGGACGATTTTAGGGCTTCAAAACCCTATTGTACCTCCTTCAATTCATGTTTTAATCAAGTAAGATTATCTTAATCATTCAATATGTCTTGTTGTTTGATTATTTATTGTTCTTGCTTTATCTTTAACATGCTTGGCTAAACTCCTTATTGTGTTCATTTATGATTGTATGAAACCTAGAATGTAGATCTTAGTGGTGTTGCTTCTTGTGATGAATATGCATGTTAGGCTTTAGAAAACCAGCTTTTGTCTGTATCGCTGTTGATATGTCTAGGGAAACATGATTGTGTAGAAAGGATACCATCGGGTAACAGTCTTTATATTACCTTGCCCCTTATATGGTTGATCCACATTTAATATATTTCAAATGCATTTAATATACTCTTAGGTGCCTTGTAATAGTCTTCATACTACCTTACTTGTGTGTTGCCTTAATGGAATATTAAATAGACGGCGGGTTCGTGTAATCTGTTCATAACTTAGGAAATAATTACATAGATCATCACAAGTGTGACAAAGCAACAACATTAGGAGAAGCAATCTAGGGAGTAATACATGATTAAATGAATATAATCTTTTTATTATATTATTATCACCAGTAGCGTAGTTTATTATTTAGTTTAATAGCTCAAGCCAACCAAACCTCTCAAACATATGATTTACCTGCTTTCTTATAAATATAAAAATACAAAAATAATCTTCTTTCAACCCCTAGAATTCTGTTAGACCGTGGTCAAGCCTTCCCAACCTATTCCCCTAGAGAACGATAACAACCCCCGAGTCTTGCCTATACTACTACAACTGTTAGGTACTCTGCCTAGGGAGTTGTAAAACTTCTTGTAGAAGTCCCTTACGACAACCGTATCAAGTTTTTGGTGCCGCTGCGTGGGGAAAAGTTAGGTTTTGATCATAGTTAGCTTAGTTCTACTTTCTTGAATCCTTTCAAGTAAGAATTTAATTTCTGCATATTAGCTTTCTCGTAGTCTATCTTTTCTTTGTGTGTTTGTTCGTAATTTTCATTGAGTATTCCACTCTTTATTATGGAGAATGTGAATCCACCACCAACCAATAATCGCCTTGTCCTACCAGCTGCGCTGCGCGCACAAGCCATCCAAGAGCTCCACGAGCTACAAAAAATTTTGACCTTCGTTGACTCTCGCCTAGAGAGTATTAAACGATTCCTTAATGACTTCGCCAACCAACCTAATGAGATTAATACGAATGACCTCGAGTCCGATAGTGAATCGGTAGACACACCCCTTGTTTCCCCCTTTCCTCATTTAGATAATGATTCAGATGACGGTGAAGTGCTTAATGAATTGATTAAGTACGAAAATGTTGGAATGCTACGCCGAGAAAATGCAATTAATAGTTTCGATAGGGATGACTTGGCATTCCAATGTATGATCGGATTTAGGAAGTTTGACACCTACTTTGACCCCTTCCTACCAATGAACATTATCACGCGAAATGCCTACAACACTATAATGGTGGAAGGATTAGGAAGTACAGGGAAGAACTTAGTTGCCTTTGTTAGGGATGTCTACGTGTTTGTAGGCAGCTTCACCTACATCACAGACTTTGTGGTATTGGAAGACATAGGATAATTTATTCAAATAAATATGGCTAAAGTTGTAATGGGCAAACCCTTTAGGAAAAACACTAAACTCGAATATGATTGCGCTAAGGGATTAATGTCTTTCAATAGGATCTTTGATAATTACACATTCCAAATGCCACGCACCATACCTAGATTTAAACGTTGGGGGCATATATCATGGAGTAAGATCCCACACATCCTTGTGCTAAGTCAAAGAGACCTAACTAACGGGTTTAAGAGTGCTTATGAAAAGAATAAATTTATGTACAAAAATTGCTTAAACCTAGGTCCCAAATACCAAGTAGATGAAAGTATGAAAGAATGGCTCATTCGTGGATACGTGAGCATTCACGAAACAACGTAAGGACGTGTGACTTCGAGTCTAGCTACAAGACTCGTAAATAAAGAAAAGCACTTTTTGGGAGGCAACCTAATATTTACTTTTCCCGCACATTAGGAGTGTCTTGTGTTTTAACTCTTTATTTTTTGTTTTATTATGTTTGAATTATTTTGTAATCATGCTTTGTTTGTTTGTAACTTCGTCTTATTTGCAATCAAAGGTATTTTGCAACAAATAAGTGTAGGGGAAATATCCGGTTTTTGGAACCAAATTCAAACATTTGAAATAAATTGTTTAGATTAATTCGCATCAGTTTCGAGTCATATGATTGAATTGTTAATTCTCATGTTGTTATGCAGCATTTTGTACAGGAAAATAACTTATAAGAATGAGTGCAGGAAATTTTTCATCAAAAATGAAAAAATGAGTTTTCACAGAGTGTGGAGACGGAGTCACGCTTTTACGCAACACCGTCACCACGACACCTGTGGCGGGGTCAGGATATTCCTGACGGCGTTAAACGCCCAGTTATAGGAAAACTTGAAAATTTTAAGTATTTTTGAAAATAAAACTTGTACAACACTTAAGAAAGTTGTAATTCTTTTATAAACCTGCAAAACCATGAGTTTAACAATTCTCTCATCCTATCTTTATTGCTTTATAGAGTCAACCCTAATTTCACATTGTATATTATTATATCGCACATTTTATGCTTGGTATAGTTGTCTTTGTCTTTGATTACAGGTTATATTTGATGAGAAGAAGCTTAGAAGTTCTTAGGAAGTTTAATTGTATGATTCTTGGAGGACAATTTAACTAGTTATCGCATGTTTCTTCTTTATTATTGAGCAAACCAGGGGAGTACTAGTTTCTTTTAGGGTTAAGTCCATTAAATAGAAACGTACTTTCCAAAATGTACACATCTAGTAAACACACTTGTTTTATTACCAATCTAGTAATTAAAACCGGCTACTTTTTGACAATTTAGTAAATATGACGGGTTGATTTTCCAAATAGATTATCTTTTTTAGATTTCACCTAAAAATTCCACGTCACTAAATTTTGGAAAGTACGTTTACTAGATGTGTAAATTTTGGAAAGTACGTTTCTATTTAATGGACTTAACCCTAAAAATATGTGACGTGTAATGGTGACGTGTCGGTCATTTTCATATGTTAACCGGTTGTAATCAGTAACTTGTCAGCTTATTTACTATAATGTTATAAATTTGAAAGTATCGATTACTAGATTGGTAATAAAACAAGTGTGTTTACTAGATGTGTAAATTTTGGAAAGTACGTTTCTATTTAATGGACTTAACCCTTTCTTTTACTTGTTTTCTTTTCTCTTTAGTTCATTTTTACGAGTACTTCTATAGATCATTGGAGACAATGTTCAACTTAAGTATAGGGGAAAATAAGCCTTAGAAACTATTCTTTCATTTGCCATTTGCTTTGTTTCTTAAAATGATGGGTAATATATCGAAACATAGCATAAAAAGATAATTTTGACCAAAATTTAAAAAAAAATTGACACATACCGACGAAAACCAAGTATTAATAGCGTCTCATGGATAGAAATTCATATGACTAGCACAAAAACCCTCAAAATTCCACCCCAAAAATGTGAGGTTCGCCTTTAGATCTATAGGAATTTGGGTATCTATTATTGATACCCAAGATAGTTTATACCTTTAGCTTTCTCAAGTTAAGGAGTGAGCAGTCATAGGTGTCTCATCCGTTGTTACGGATGTGTACGTATGGTCTTTGTCGCCTTTTCTAGAGCATTCAGATCGGTATTAAATTATATAAGTGTACCGATAGTATATTAAATTCTATAACTTGTTTTTGTGATGCATCCCGAGACCGCATAGTAAGTATTAGGATTTGGTTGATAAGAGACATTAGGATTAACCTATGTTTTATACCTATAATTGTTATGATGGTCACACCGATCATATCACTATCCCACACCCTTGCCATGCACTCATATTTAGTACATAATACCCCTAGCACAACCCTCTGAGCCTATCCTTTTCATGTTTCTTCTATTTATGTATTACGGAATGACCGAAAGGGGATTTCTAAGAATTGCTGAATAGACTATTCTGGAAGTATGTAATAGTTGAATTTTGTTACTCTTAAACCAATCGTTACACCCAAATCGCCTTAGCCTACCTTGTATGTACTCACTTTTAGTACATTATTGTTTTAACCTAAGTTAATTATTTGAGTACACGGTTGCTAAGTCCTTATCCTTGTAAATACAGTTTTGGGACGATTAGGATTCATGGTAGTATTTATTTCGCAGAAGAATGGAGAAGAAAAGTTAAGTCAATACCCCCATATGTTTATTAGATGATGTCTATGTTATTTTGATCCATCTCAAATCGGGTCATAGAATAGTTGCTTGTAAAGTATGTAAAAGCTCAAGTGTAGGGGTACGTGTTATAAGCCCCTTGTGATGTATTATGTTATTCAAAAAAAAAGAAAAATAGAAAAGAAAAAGAAAGAGATTGATGTAGAGTTGTGTAGAGTTTGTATATCTTCATCCGAGTCTTGGCTTAGCAACCATGTAGGATCCCGTAACACTTCACTTCATATATTTAAACACGAAATTAGATCAAGAAAAGAGAAAGAGAGTGAGTTGTTTTAGAGAGAGAAAGAAGAGAGAGAGAGGGAGATATGAGAGAGTTTTGGAAAAGGAAAAGATTTATTATGAAACAACTAACTCTTTTCTTAATAGAAAAGAGTTTATATACCCCGT
>BQNB010107699.1:0-20355 GCA_026074375.1 Tanacetum coccineum | reverse complement strand
CCATCCATACAAAATTTATTTACCACATTTACAAGTGTTCCTACAACATATCTAAGATAACCTAAGGTGTTTAGAAGGTTTGGTTTGCGGTCTATAAGTGTTAAAGCAAGAAGGTTCAAGATTAGGATTTCTTTGGAATCTAGGGATTTCTTTGCTTGGAATTAGGGTTTTCAAGTGTTGTAAGCTTGGGTTAAGTAGCTAAACAAGGGTTTAGATCATTTTTTTCATCATCCTACTTCATATTAAGGTTACCTAAAAATGTTAATCTCTTTACATTTATGATTTTATGGGTATATAATGGTTATATAGTTAATCACCATCTAAGGAACATAATGAGATATAAAATGGTTTTTATTCTTATTTATGATTTTGGTAAACTTTGTCATATGATATATGGATGTTATGGATCATGTTATAAATCAAGTATATACACTATATGAGTGTTGGTTAAGTTAAATAAAACATATATAAGTAAAAGTATAAAAAGTTACTTATAAATGTTCATGAACAAATGAGTATGTAAAGTTGATATTCTTGTGATTTTGGACAATATATGGACTAATCATGGACTAGCGACCCTAAGGATGTAAGACATGTGATATAAGTTGTTGACCCATCGGGCAGGGATAATCATTCCGGTCCTGGGAGAGGTGGCGACCATTCTCAAGAACCAAAAAGACTGAGCTGAGGGCAACTCAAATGGTCTCTTATGAAGTCTCTATTGGTCTTATTCTTATTGTGCGCCTTGTGAGCGCATTTGGATCCACGAAGGAAATCACTCGGATGTTCCCCTAACCTAACTCAGGAACAGACCGGAGGGAACCGCAGCATGGGGAATGTCCGCGTCTCGTCGCTAGGCTCATTTTGAGTTGTGGGTCATAGGGCGGGCAGCTTTTTCTGATCAAGGGCCGGGGCACAAGGGTCCTAGTACTATCCAGGTGCGAAGAAGCCCGGAGGTGACTGCAATGAGCAGAAATCTCACTCACCGGCCTAAACGACGAGCAAACACTCGAACGTGAGAGCAAGGGATCACCCAACGAATGGACGAGCTCAAAGGGGGGAGGAGAGAGGGGGGGCAAGAACCATGTTTTCAGAGAAGTGGCGGTCCGAATCTTATCTGAACTGCGAGAATAACTGACTAAGCCGTGCCATAAGGGGTCATTCTCCAAACGGGACGGGACCAAGCCTTTAGGTTGTTAAAGTAGGTTGGGTGACAGATCGGCCATAGGAGTACTCCGGGATATAAACCAGGGCAACAAAAGTGGAGCATACGGCGATGCCGCCCGTTTTCGTTTCGTGGGAGTCCCCGGCAGAGGAAAGGGCTGTAGGTGATGGCGCGTTCTGCTTCTTATCTAGAGAGGGGCGCTGAAATCCTTTCTATGGGCTCGTGCGTGGCAGCTGGTATAGATGAATAAAGGCGGACCGCTTGAACGGGACCTATTCTCTTAATATAATAGGCGGCAAAGCGGAATAGAAAAGCACGGACGAGCCACATGCAGGGAAACTTGCACGTGTGGTTCTGGCCGGGGACCCCGGTATACTGTACTAATATGTGTAGGTCCCCGTAATTCGAGTGAGATTGTCATGGCGCAAAAGCAGATATGGTCCGGTATTCCCTTGTTCCCTGTATTGGTTATGTTCTTTATTTCTTGTCTAGCAGAAACTAATCGAGCTCCGTTTGATCTCCCAGAAGCGGAAGCTGAATCAGTTGCAGGCTATAATGTAGAATATGCGCGGGATGCGATCCTTAATAGTTCACTGTTGGCGGAAGCCAATGTCCCGGGGTCCCGGGGACTCATTCTGACTGAAACAAGGGGCGGGTCTTTACCAACTTAAAAATCTGCTATTTTAGGGAAGCCAAAAAACGTGAGCGCCTAGCGCGAGCCTTATTGAAAAGGCCCTTTACTAAAAACATAGAAGGTAAGGCCGGCTTTCGAGCTGTAGCTTTACAACCATAGGGCTTAGATCGGCCCTTCTTATTATATTAGTAAGATAGGTTGCTTGAGCGCATTTTGACCCTTTCTATTAGTAAGGTTGTCGTATCGATCAAGGCGAAACTTGAGTTTGATTGCAGGGCGCGCGTTAGCGCTTTACTAATAAGATAGAAGGGGCTTTTCTTGTTTAGTAAAGTCTCGCTTTTTGATAGGAGTAGGTGCGGCAGGGCACTCTTCATTCGAAACTAATGAATGTCAGGTCGGGGCTTTCTGCCTTGTTATCAAAAAGGGGGTTGGGTAAAGCAAACTCCCTCCTTGGACGAGCACGGGCTTAGTCAAGTAGAACCGGGTTGCGCTGCTGGATGCTCCGATCGAAAAGAAATCAGTGGGGCCATGCCGGTACGACTGAATATGCGTTAGAAAGGTCAATCCCTCCCCTACGACACAAAAAAAAGCGGGCCGAACTTCTAACAGCCCGCCCGCTTCCATAGAACAATATCGTGGCAACGTAGACCTAAGTGAAGTGGTCATATTGGATCCTTGGGAACCATCACAAGTACGGCCGACATCTATTTATTTAAACGAGAATGCCGTGTCGTCCAGCGGAGCCTAGAAGAAGATGACTCGCGCAGACAGCTGACTCCTTTTCAATAGAAAAGAATAGCCAAACCAGCCCAGCTGGCTGGTCAATCTCAGAAAGAAGATAGGCCGGCAAACCGGAGACGTACGACCACGGTCCCGACCTTACCAGCACCGGGGGTGTACTAATCAATGAACCCCCGAAACCTACTTTCTTTTCTGACAAAATCAACCAAGCCTAACCGGTCACGACATGTTGTTGATATTGATTGAGTTGGAGGGACTTTCGATTACTTCATCCATCCATAAACCTAGACCCCGATAACCTTCGTAACCAAAGCGTCACGACAACATCCAAAGGTCACCCTTGGATTCTTAGGGGGGCAAGGAAGAGGCTGTTATGTTAGTTGTAGCGCGCCTTCCCTCTTTATAACACTTCGGAAAGATTTTTCAGTCTTTTCTTATGATGACCTGGTCGAGAGAGTACGATACATCGGTGTAAAAGATTGATCCCTTTGGATCTTGGTCCATGATGGCCTTTTGATTAATAGAACTGGAAGAGGAGGAAAAGAAATAGCTTATGATGACCATCTATTTGAGTCGATCATTTCGTAGATCTAATTCAAGTTTTTTTTGATGCAGTGGAAAGGCCTTAAAATCTGAAGTTTGACGCTTAAAGGAAGAAATGTTCTTGGTGGATGCAGGACTTGCGACCGCCAGAATGAGTATGCAGGATGCGCCTAAAGGAGTTCCAATCAACCGAGCCACCAGGTTTGAGAATAAGGTGGGATCCCTGGATCTAGTGGCCAGCGAATCACTGATCAAAAAGCAGATTTTTTTTAGATTCTTCATGGATCTAGTGACCGGTGAATCATTGATCAAAGAGCGAGCTGCCGCCAGGTTTAATGATTTGGTGGGATCCTGTAGTGGCTGGTGAACCGCTTCTTCTTCTTCCACGAAGATTCACACAAAACCGAGCTTGGATGGAACTGAACAAGATTTGGCGAACGGGTCAAAGGCTTTTTTATTGATAAAGTAAAAGGAGGTTATTCAGTAGCCATCGCGGGTTTCATTACTTTTATTCCATTCTGTCTTCTCATAAGAAGAGGAAGGATATCGAATGATCAATTCACCATTGAGAGCATTAAGCCCAAAAGGACGAATATTGTGGTGTTCTAACAGCAGCAGTCAAACGGGGGCGTGAATGCGAGATGCCAGCGGAAAAGAAAAGGATAGAAGCTGGAGACTGGCCTATATTCCTACTAATGTGATCCCCATTACTTCAAATATGTTCTACACTACGATATATTGCTCTGATGTTTTTACAATTATCTTTTTTGAAGCAGATAGTTCACAGTGCTCATTCTATCGATACTGGGAAATAAAAAAAAATAATGTTTACACTCAATTTTCATTACGAAGATGTATCACGTCAGGATCCGTTGCTCAAACCGAATCACGCCAACGTTATGGAAGTTCCTGGATCGTGTAAAATAAGAGTAGTACCAAAGGCAGCACCTTCTGATTTCATAATCAAAAATGGAAAATTGGCTATGGAGATTCCGTGCGGTCAGAAATTAATACAGACACAAAGGGCTTCGACAGGAAAGTCGTTTCGATCCAATCCATTCTTGGGGTCAAATAAAGACAAAAAAGGATATGTAAGTGACCTAGCACGGCAAAGCACTCTCCGAGGGCATGGAATGTCTCATTTTTTGGTAAGAATCTCCGCAGTAATGTCTCTGTTAGATTTTCCGGTCGAAATACGGGAAAAGTCCATTCAATTCTTGATGGAAATGGAGTTTTGCGAATTCTCCCCGGAACTGGAAGATCATTTCGAGATCTTCGAACATATTCGAGGGTTCAATGTCACTATTGTAACTTCGGCCAACACACAAGATGAGACTTTACCACCGTGGAGCGGCTTTTTTCAAAAAGATGAGGGGGAAAGTCAGTAAGATGTCGGAGAAGCAAAATATACGAGATCACAAACGTAGATTGCTCGCGGCTAAGTATGAATTGAGACGAAAGCTTTATCAATTTGTAAAGATACCGATCGATCTAGTGATATATCGTCTTGGTAGCATCAAACCAATAGAACAAGGGTTAGCTCTGCAGCTGGTCTACAAGCAAGGTAAGTAGGTCCATGCGACCGGACCCGGATGTACCCTTTAGCCGCGAGGGGAACCGGGTAAACAAAGTCGCGATCAGAATGAATGGTAGTTCGCTGGGCCTGTCTTTTGCTCCCAGAGGTGCTGGTTCGAATCCAGTTTGTGACAACCACAAAGCCTTTGATCATAGAATATCTCGGGACCCCCGCTGGTAAGGGGCTCTGGCAGCTGCACTTTTTTTTTATGATGCATCGAATGCTTCCTCTGCTTTCAGTAAAAATAAAAAATATTCAAAAGAAAAAAGATTCTCGAGGCACTCTTTCTCTTATAGCGCTCTTTCCTTCCCTTCGAGCTAGCCGGAAGAAATCCATTTCTTTTATCTGTAAGAGAAAAGGCGCTTATTCCATGAAATAGGAGCGCGGCGGAGTCATGAACAAACAAGAATAGCCACTTCCTTATCTACGCTATTGACTTTCCTCCCCCCGTGGGAAGTAGCAAGAGCCTTTATCTAATCTACTATTGAACCATCTCACCTGAAAAAGTCAGTCGCTACCTTAAGGCATGCCTTGACTCCACTCGATGGGACTTGCTTTCATAAAGATTTTTTCTTATTTACTTTATTTACTCGCCTTTACTTTAGCAGATATCTTGTTTGTATAAGTAAAAGAGGATAAGACCACCGTTTGCCACATTTGCTGATGAAACAAGATAAAGAACGGGTTCTCCCTACTTGCATTGAGCGGGATGCTGCTTTCTTCTCTGTTTTCGAGATCGATTGACTTCCATTGACCTAGATGGGAGTTGTCTTCTTCGATAGCGGGTTCTACATCCGGCATCCCTCTTTATTTCCGGGAGAATGTAGCCGATTTCCTTAGTAAGCTGGGACCTGTCCAATTGCTAGTTTGGCTGGAGTTGTTCGTTTCGAAATGCTAGGTTGACATAGAAGAATCCGAAAGGAGATGCATTGAAGAAATGTCAGGGCTGTTCCGCTAGTTGGATAGGCGACTTCTCAATCTTGGAAGAGCATCTTGCAAGGGTTAGAGGTTTTGAAGGATGAGCTGGTATGGAAGATAGAAAGCCACGTTTGTACTCGTGACTTAGTGGATCGAAACAACCAGTAGAGATTTCGGATCTTATTATACGTGACCCCGAGCCCCAATTCAGATCTTCTTTCCTGGTAACTGCCGCTTCGATCAAGCGTTAAACTACTACTTATGGCTTCGGTCGAGAAAGGTATGGGTCGGTAGGATAATGCTAGGGAAATTAGATCCACTGTCTCTACTCCCACCTATCCCGCTTAAGGTTATATGGATGAAGCGGGTCCACCACCTGGAAGAGTATTGAGATTTCTTGCTTTGAAGTGGGATTGTAGTTAATCGATTAGCTAGTAGGCTAAGGTCTAAGCACTAAGGGAACAAGGGGCTAGCCTCAAAACCCTAACACTAAGCTAAGTGAACGACCAGCAGCTAATTGACTAATTGGATTAGGATTGTTAGTGAGTGAAGGATGCTCTGGGAAAGCTTACGAACAGGTATCCTTTGATTCCCTTTATAGTGGGAAGGAAGAAGCGTAGCAGGACGGGAGGAGTTAATACCCGGTTAGCCTCTCGCTTTATGGCTTAGAAGAGTAGCTGGCATTGGCTCTTTGCTATAGTCCATTTGTGGTATGGTATAAAGTCTAATCCTTCTTGTCTGGTAAACAAGCAAAGGGGTCAAGGAAGGGAAACTTTCTTTCCTCGTAGCAATTCTTAATCTAACACTAGGGAGAATGAAGAGGATAAGCAATGCTTAGTGAATAAGATATTAAGCAGAAATAAGGCATTGCAGAGACTGTTTGATTAGCCAAGGTAACTTCTTCCCGGTAAACCGCCAGATTCAAACGTAACATATAAAAGTTTAAAATATTGAATGGAAAGCCTCACTCTTTTAAAGGAACGGAGGGTGTTGTTGGTTTAAGACGTTGGATAGAGAAGGTGGAGCAAGTGTTTAGAATTTGCATGTGTGCTGAATAAGATAAAGTTATGTTTGCTGATAGTACTTTCGAGGGTCGTGCATTAACATGGTGGAATGGAAATGTGCACACCCTAGGGCTCGTCAATGCTAACCGTAGTCCCTAGACTGAATTCAAGATGATGATGACTACGGAATACTGCCCAGCAACCGAAATCCAAAGGATGGAGCAAGAGCTTTGGATTCTGACTCTGAAAGGAGATGACATCGAGGCATACAACAATCGTTTTCATAAGCTGGCCTTGATGTGTCATGAATTAGTGTCTACGAAAAATAAAAAGGTGGAGAGGTACATTCGTGGGTTTCCTGAAAGAATCAAAGGAAATATCACTCCTTCAAAGCCTACAACTCTGCATGATGCCATCAACATGGCCCGTGAACTGGTCGAGCAAGCATTTCAGGGTAGAGCTGCTAGAATTGGTAAAAGAAATAAAAGGAAATGGGAAGACCACCAAAGAAACACCAATAACAATAACCCTAACAACAACAACAACAACCGCAACCAAAACAACAACCATCACCAACAACAAAACAGGAGGCAGAAAACTGCCAGGGCCTATGCTGCAGCCCCAGCTGAGGGTAGGGGTTATGCTAAGAATCTACCAAGGTGCATCTGTTGAAACTCTCACCACAATAGACAATGCCCTCCAAAGTGTCGCAAGTGCCAAAGAACTGGTCATTATGAGAAAGGTTGTAGAGCTAGGCTTCCGGGTGCAGGTGTTACCCCCTACAGGATGTGACTTGTTATGGATGCGGTGAAAAAGGACATTACAAGGACAAGTGTCCAAAAGGAAGGAACCAACAGAATAAGGAAGCTCGTGGGAAAGCTTACGTGGTGGTTGAAAATCCGCAGCAGAATCCGAATGTGATCACGGGTATGTTTCTTCTTAATAATCACTACGCTTGTATCCTCTTTGATTCTGGTGCTGAGAAGAGTTTTGTATCTTTTCCGTTTACACCTTTTATTGATATTGCCCCAGCCGCTTTAAATACTAGTTATGAAGTTGAATTAGCAGATGGAAAAGTCGTTAGCACCAATATCATTTTACGTAGTTGCACCTTAGTCTTGTTTAATCACGTGTTCAAAATAGACTTGTTACCAACCCAGCTAGGTAGTTTTGATGTTATTGTTGGGATGGATTGGTTGGCATAACACCGGGCCATCATAGATTGTTATGAAAATATTATCCTTATTCCTCTCTCGAATGTCGAGATTCTCGAAGTCCAAGGCGAGAGGCCAAAAAAGGATCCTGGATCACTTGCATGTATCAAGGCTGATGAGAAGAAGTTTGATGACATCCGTGTTATCTGAGACTTCCCTGAGGTATTTCCAGATGATCTGTCAGGTTTACCTCTTGTGCGAGAGATAGAATTCCACATCGGGCTGATCCTAGGCGCGTTGCCAGTTGTGAAGTAGCAAAACCGATTAGCCCCTTTAGAAATGTTAGAATTATCGAACCAGCTTAAATAACTTCAAGAAAAGGGTTTTATTTGACCAAGTCACTCACCATGGGGAGCACCCGTGCTTTTTGTCAAGAAGAAAGACGGTGCGATGAGAATGTGCATTGACTATAAGGAATTAAATAAGTTGACTATAAAGAACCGTTATCCTCTCCCCAGAATTGATGACTTGTTTGATCAATTACAAGGTGCGTGTTGTTTCTCCAAGATAGATCTTCGCTCGGGATATCATCAGTTAAGAGTTTGAGAGGAAGATATATCAAAGATCGCGTTTAGAACCCGATATAGGCATTTTGAGTTCACAGTTATGCCATTTGGGCTGACGAACGCACCAGCAATATTTATGGACTTAATGAACCGCATCTGCAAACCGTATTTGGAAAAATTCATAATTATGTTCATTGACGACATCTTAATCTACTTAAAGTCAGAAGAAGAACATAAAGTACACCTGAAGACGATTTTAGACTTACTCAAGAAGGAGAAGTTATACGCTAAATTTTCAAAGTGCGAATTTTGGTTAAAAGAAGTCTGGTTCCTAGGACATGTGGTCAACTGTGATGGTATCTACATGGATCCTAGCAAGGTTGAGTCGGTCAAGAACTGGAAGACCCCCGAGTCACCAACAGAAATCTGTTCATTTCTGGGATTGGCGGGTTATTATCGAAGTTTTATTGAGAATTTCTTCAAGATCGCCAAGCCCCTCACCCTGTTGACTCAAAAGAATAAGACATATGTATGGGGCAATAAGCAAGATGAATTTTTTGGTGTTTTGAAGGAGAAGTTATGCAATTCTTCTGTGTTAGCACTCCCTAATGGACTAAACGACTTTGTGGTCTATTGTGATGCATTGAAACAAGGTTTCGGGTGCGTGCTGATGCAGCGGGGCAAAGTGATAGCATATGCGTCAAGACAGTTGAAGATGCATGAGAAGAATTATACCACCCACGACTTGGAATTAGGTGCGGTGGTGTTTGCCCTAAAAATCTGGAGACATTATCTTTATAGGCCGAAAAGTGTTATCTACACTGACCACAAGAGTCTCCAATACATCTTTGATCAGAAAGAGTTGAATATGCGCCAAAGGCAATGGATCGAGCTGCTCAATGACTATGAATGTGAGATCAAATACCACATGGGCAATGCAAATGTGGTGGCAGGTGCCTTGAGTAAAAAGAAAGGCTCAAGTCATGGCGAGTACGTACCATGAGTATTACTATCCATTCTAGACTTAAGACTAAGATTTTGGAAGTACAGGGAAAAGATTCAAAGGATCTCAAAGCCCCAGCTGAATGGCTAAGAGGATTAGAAACATACTTTGAGTGATGAGATAATGGTGGAATTTACTTCTTTGATCGTATCTGGATTCCATTAGTTGGTGGTGTAAGAAAATTGATAATGGATGAAGCTCATACTTCTAGATATTCAGTACATCCGGGTACGGATAAGATGTACTATGATTTGAGGGACTTGTATTGGTGGCCTAGTATGAAGAGAGACATTGCTGAGTATGTTAGCAGGTGTACTCAGCAGGTGTCTTACATTTACTAAGATTAAATCCGAGCATCATAAACCCTCAGGATTACTTCAGTAACTAGATATTCTTGAGTGGAAATAGGAGAAGATAACAATGGACTTAGTCACAAAGTTGCCTAAAAGCAGCAGTGTACATGATGCAATTTGGGTCATTATGGATAGATTGACCAAGTCGGCTCACTTCTTACCTAATTGTGAAGACTACAAGATGGAGAAGTTAGCAAGGATTTATATCAATGAGATTGTATCAAGACATGGTGTGCAGGTTTCAATCATTTTAGACCGTGATGGTTGATTCGCGTCACACTTATGGCAAGCTCTTCAGGAGGCGTTAGGTACAAGACTAGACATGAGTACGGCTTACCACCCTCAGACTGACGGTCAGAGTGAGCGTACTATTCAGACACTGGAGGATATGCTTCGAGCTTGTGTTATGGATTTTGGTGGCAGTTGGGATACTCACCTCCCATTGGTTGAGTTTTCTTATAATAACAGTTACCACACGAGCATTAAATGCGCACCATTCGAGGCTCTGTACAGGCAGAAATGTAGATCCCCGGTGATATGGACTGAAGTTGGAGAAAGTCAGCTTATTGGACCAGAAATTATATAGGAAACGACAAAAAAGATTATTCAGATTAAGGAAAGGTTAAAAATGGCAAGGAGTCATCTGAAAAGCTATGCTAACAAGAGGCGTAAGCCTCTTGAATTTAAAGTTGGAGATCGTGTGTTACTTAAGGTATCTCCATGGAAGGGATTGGTACGATTTGGTAAGAAAGGAAAGCTGGCACCACGATATGTAGGACCATTTGAAATAGTAGAGTGTGTTGGACCGGTAGCTTATCGGCTGAAGTTACCCCATGAGCTGAGCTGTATCCACGACACGTTTCATGTGTCGAACCTCAAGAAGTGATTGGCTGAGCCAGATGTTCAAGTGCCTTTAGAAGAGATCAAGATTGATGAAAATCTGCGTTTTGTCGAAGATCCTATTGAGATCGTGGAGCGGGATGTGAAAAAGCTAAAGTGGAGAAGAATTCCATTATTCAAAGTTCGTTGGAACTCTCGGCAAGGAGCTGAGTATACCTGGGAACGTGAAGATCAATTCCGGAAGAAATATCCGCATCTTTTCTCTGAACTCGTACCTTCGTCAAGTGTCATGACTTGAGCCTTGGGGACAAGTGACTTCTAACAGGAGGAGACTGTAACCTTTCATATTTTCAGGTCATTTTACGACATCATTTATTTCACTATTTTTTTATCCTCGTACGCGTTTACCTTTAATTCTTATTGTAACACCCCCAAAATCGGGTCGCAGCGGAATGGTAACATTGGGGTGCTACGTCAAAGTACAAAAATCAAGATATAGAAAACGACCTTAAATGGACGTTAAAAATGAGATTCATTCAATGTCATTACAAAAGATCAGAGTTTTCACGTTAGGTCCCATAGTTTTGATAAAAAGACATTAAGATTTTATAAGATAAAAGTTTCATTGAATTTAAGAAATCAGAATCCCTCTAATAGATATCCATCACGGCTCCCATCCAAGCTTATGCCTCAGCACCTGAGATTAAAACATGCTAAAACGTCAACACAAAGGTTGAGTGAATTCATAGGTTTATCAGGAAATAGCGTGGACCACAAGATCGAAGTAATAGTAGACTATGAAACACATTCAATAGTCCAAAAACAGGTATTATTGCCCTAAGCTCATGACACCGAACCTTAACGTAATAAACTGTAATCAAACCAGTACTCGAGGTTTGTGCCCCAACACGGATACAGATGTTACAAAAACATCCTACGAATTTTCTCAATACAGATGCTGCCAAACATCCTACGAATTTTCTTCGAATGTTAAATGCGTCAATGGTCAACTAGAAACCACAGCCTAGACGGGGATGGTCAGTCCCGATAGATCTATCCATAACACTAGCGTATACCCAGCAGGTAATTAACGGTTCATGATAAAAGGGGTCTTAGCGGCAGAAGGGTACTTAGGCAATAATGTAATCAGGAAATAGCATACAGTTTTGAAAACACTTGTGTCCAAAGAAATCAAGCATGTAATCTCCCCCGAATTTAATAAAACAAGTAGTAGAAAAAGGGGCTACGAACTCACCTTGAGTGAATGGTAATCAACAAGTATTCAAAATAGAAAATGCGTCACGAAGGAATCCGAAGGCAACCTAATCCAATATAGGTCGTATAAGTACTAAACACTTTGATTATTTATAGGTCGTATAGCTCATCATACTATCGTTCGGGCTATCATAATTAAGAGGTCGTGTAGTGAACGTATGAGGAGCTAGGACACTTTAAATCGTAAATCCAACAACTCGTCGATACGCCACCCCGAAGAGGCCTCATTATGAAACTCCCTAGTAATATAGTACTTTGATAACTAATACAACGTATGATTCTATATAGCTACATCACCGTCTACTCGTGTTTGCGAAATAATATTTAAATTGCATTTGCTAAATATTATTCGTGTATTTGAACTCGTATAATCGAATATATAATTCAATTGTCTTTGTAAAATAATATTTATAAAGTTTAAGACATGTATAAATATTATATAAATGATTCTAAAATGTTTCGCAAAAATTTATTTTAAAAACGAACCAACACTATTCACCTCAGGAAATAGTGCACAAGTTAGAAAATAATGCGTAACTTTCTCGTTTTAAGCCCGTTTCTTACGTTTCTTATGCCCACATTTTCGTATTAAGTCGAGTTATCAAAATATAACATTTTTAAAATTTTAGTTTTTCTGATGAATAGTGATTTTTACTGTTCATAACAGATATATACTTATTTTTATAGTTTTTGTTATCGTAAACTCGTAAACGTCGTATTTTATTCGTTATAGCTCCGTTTTTAACGTTTCATTCGAGTACGATATCGTAATTAAAGTTTATCATATTTTTGATGTTTTAAAAAATATCACTTTCTGTAATGAATTATAAATTTTATAAAAAATAGTTTTATAAAAGTATTTTCGTCGGAAAACTGTAAACTAACGTATCTTTTTCGTTATAAAATACGGCTTTTCGGTTTATTTCTTATCATTTTGGATTAGTCCATGAGGCGTTTTATTTTTTATGTAATGTCAAACCTTACTTTTTGAAGTCGAATCAAATCACGTTCTTGATGCTATTTACAAGTGTGAGGTCATTATAAAGTGTCTGATTTTATTAACTTTATAAACCCAAATTTATACTAAAAATCACTGTTTATCTTAAACAAACATGTAACATATTTATAAATCCATTTTTTCCATGATATATATAACAATATGGACATAAGAACAGTGTTGTAAATTCATAAACATAAGTGATATTCTTTACATATAGAAAATCCTAAAGTGGTGATTTAGCCTAAACGAACATGTAACACATATAAATCATGATAAATAAAAGTATGAAGGAATTAAGAAGACCTTAGGAAGGATGTATGTGATGAGAAATAAGTGCTAAACCCGTGTTTAGACTCAAAACCAAAGCTTTCAAGCTTATAAACCCTAGATTCACTTTTCTTGATTAATACTTGAAAAAGGTAATCCAATGCTTGGAAACACCTTAGAATATCTTAGGATGGATGTGTATAGAATGGTATAGGTTGAATAAAATTTTGTATGGATTTGGTTAGAGGGGTGTTTGATGCCATGGGTATGTAGAGAGCCAAAGAGAGGAGTTTTGTTGAATTTGGCTAAGTGTATAATGCATGTGTGAGCTATTCTTGTATAATGTATATATGGAGTATTGTGTCAAAATGTCCATGTACACAATTTACCATTTTCAAATTCCTAGACGTAAAAGTCTATTTTCTAGTTTGGGTCAGATTCATGAGAGCATTTCTCTCAAACAATTAAGGCTATGAATATGAGGTTTAAACCTATAGAAAGCCCTTGGAGTCTAGTTTCCATAATGTTAAACCAATCATTTCAATTGTTTACCATCTAAGAGAAAAGTTCAATTTACTAACTGAAACTCAAAACAGAAAACTTACTTTCCAGAATTTAGTCATTTTATTTTAATCATATATCTTTATCTATGATAGGTATGAATGTGAGGTTTTCTCCCGTGTAAAATGTTGGTGTTTTTAGTGTCATCAACGGCCATTTAGGTAATGACGATTTACTAGAGACTAATGGGATTTCATAATTAGCTTGGATACGAGTTAGGGAAGTGTGGAGTACACACTCGTTGAGTTAATATGTTTTCGACCATGACAAAAATGCAGAGATCAATGTCGGTACTAAGTTTATACTGGCGGTACTAAGTTTTTATACTGGCGGTACTAAGTTTATACTACTAGCGGTACTAAGTAGTTAGTACTGCTAGCACTAAATAGTTAGTACCGCTAGTCGTGTAACTGTTGAAAAACAGTTGTGAAAGTTGGTTTTAACCTACTTTAACTGCTTAACCGTCATCTAGAATTTGTTTTAAAAACAGATTCATTAGTCTCATTTTAGATAACGAAAACACATACAATTCCTTCATTGTTCTTGATTTATGATTCTTGTGCCTAGAACATAAATTGATATACTCCTTATATTATCCCGATAGAGATTTCGTGCAACCCAGGCATTGATAAGGGTCGAAATACTTTATACGGAAAGTGGATTATTACACGATATAAGCGAGTTATCCAGGATCATCACACTCACACACCCCAATTTATAACAAACGTATAAAGTATTTGGTTGTGATCATGGCTGGAAATACGGTGAAGGATATGACAACGAATTTTGGGAAACTTGATAAGTTTGAGGGGCATGACTTTAGACGATGGCAAAAGAAGATGCATTTCTTGTTGACTACTTTAAAATCATCAAACTGAACCAACTTTCCAAAAGAAAAAGGAAGAATGTTGATAAATTACACGATTACTTCAAGTCAACCAAAAGAACAAGCAGATAGTTTAGAACAATGACCAATAGCAGCTGGATTGTGCTGAATGAACTAGCTTGGGTAATGATTCGCTTCAAACTCATCATAGATAATTCTTTATCATTATCAAATGACTTTTGGGGAGCTGAACGTGAAATGTTAAATACAGTTCAAGAGCTCTTCCACAACTTACATCAAGGACCTATTGATGGATGAACTTGCAAGGACCTTATAGTATCACTATTGATTTGGCAGAAGTTACCAAGAAAGCCTTAAATCCCGAACAACATATGTGGTGAATGAGCAACTAAGGCATGGCGGAATGTAAACAACTTTGTAATTTGTAATGTGTTATTGATGAAACGATCTATTAATGTTTATCAATTTATTTGTTCCTTTAATAGATCATTCTTGTAAGAAGAAGTTGGATGCTCACTTACATATAATTTAACTTAGGCTATTTGTATATCAAAATAAGGGGAGATTGTTGGGTCAGTTCAGTACCTTTTAGTCCCTCGGATAGATTTGAAGATAAAATAACCTAAGCCAAAGTATCTCGCTGAAGACCGTTCAACACCAACTCTTCAGAGTACTTCGAATACCAAAGATGTCTTCACTTCAGTTTATGTGGCGGTTTAGAAACTGAAGAACAAGATGTAAGAAAGAGTTTCAGTTCAGCTTGGTTGACAATGCCAAGCTGAACAATGTTTAACTCACTAATAGAACTGAAACAAAAGGATTCTTCTCTTCTAAATGAGGTTTACTGGCGAGAAAAAGCTATGCTTTATGATCAAAAGAATAATTCATATTCTCTGAAAATAGACTTCTTCCAAAGTTGGTATAGAAGTACAACTACTTTCCCAAAAGGACTTTTCCCCACGTACCTAGTATGACAGCATTAAATGGTATCTCAACCACCCATCTAATGTTTGACACGTGGAGAGGGGACCTCTTAGTTAACCTTAATTCCCTTGCAATAACAGAGATGTTGGCAATGGGGGTACATACATCCTTGCAATTAATTGAAACACATTCAAGAGCATTAGCGACCTCAAAATCAAACACAGTAACCTAAGCCAACTAAGCCTATCAACTTTAGATCAGGGTTTAGAAAGTTTATACTTAAACATTTACTTTGGTTTATGTTTAAGTATAGAGGAGAAGAGTCACAATTAGTCATTCAACTACTTTGTTATTCTGTAAGCGAAGTATGCCATATATTCAATATTCATTCTATAAGAATTTATACGTTAAAAAGTACTTTATTGTGTTTGTTTTAAACTAGTTCTTATATTGTTATATTTAGATTTAAGACAACACACTTTGTTGCCATGTAATGTGATCAGTTTAACTTGATAAGCTAATATCACCTTCAATGGGACCAATAAAATACACTCGGGCTTTTCAACCATTGGATTTTCCCTTTTGGATTTCCCATAACTTCATCCTCTAGACCTGTTCTGAGCTCCATATACATAATTCCTTAAACCATTAACATCTTCATTCACAGCCATCCAAAATTTCTTTCAGATCTTGTACCAATTGTTGGATGTAGAACATCTTCTATCGGTGTTGGTTGTTGATGATGCAGGTTTTTTATTTTGTTGTTGTAGAAACATGAGTTGTTTTCAATCTTTATAACTAAATACTCCCCATTGAGGATACTGCCGTTGAAATAATCCAGATGTAAGGGTTAGGTTGAGAAGTAAGGCTTTTATGGTGAAAAAGTACTAACTTAGACGATATACATCGTGTCGAGAGCACCGAGAAGTAATGATAGAAGGACAATAGAAAATGATGAGAAATTTATTACTAAGATGTTTGAGTTGTAAGTGCGTTCGTAGTTGTTGAAGGTTTGGTTGGTTGCGGTAAATATTGTTGGCACTGTTGTTGTTACTACTTTGGTAATGAAATTGATAGTGAGTGAGGTGATGTTGTTGATTCGTTTCCTTCCTAGTTATCTATAACAAACTAGACTCACCTAGAATATCCATTTGGCAAACAATTCAAGATATCAACGAATGATAACTTGGCTCGTTTGACCGACGTCGCGTGCGAATGTTTACACTGGGCAGGATTACAGGCGACACTGTGAAGAACTATAAAAAAAAAAGGAACCGATTATGCTTGTTCCGGAATCCACTAGAGGATTTGAATATATCATAAAGAATTGGTCTAACTCGGTGATCCTAAGAGAATTACTGTTGTTAAACTTCCTCTTCAATCCCAATGTCCTTTAGACGGAGGTGTGAATTAACTCCATCCCCTTATCATCTTCATTTTCGTTATCATGACAATCACTTCTAATCCTAATCTCTAATCTATCTTTATCTTAGAATCCCAATCTCCAAACTATCTAAGCCTTCTCAGTATGCTCTACTCGAGTATCATCATAATCATTGCCTTTAGATTATGCATAACAACATCCTTTTTGCACATTAGGTTAATCATCCTTAATATTGTCACGTTACTATACTTAGCACTGCCTTCAATC
Organism: Tanacetum coccineum; assembly: GCA_026074375.1. Classification (NCBI taxonomy): domain Eukaryota; kingdom Viridiplantae; phylum Streptophyta; class Magnoliopsida; order Asterales; family Asteraceae; genus Tanacetum; species Tanacetum coccineum. Next base: position 3,333 of record BQNB010107699.1, on the reverse strand, counting down.
TCCCCTTACTTCAACCTAAATTGGTGCTAGACACAACTTTCGTAGGCGCTTCAGGGGTAGGTTTCCTCGGTTTTGAGGTCTCCGTATAAGCGCTAACTACCCGTTCAACATCCTCATATACCTTTGTGCGTTAAGCAATAAGAACCAATGAGGTCTTGATGATTTGCGAATGTTATTGATGTTTGTTATTTTACCCACCAAAAATAATTTATATGTACGAACGATAAGGATACAAACTAAATACCTAAGTATCTTGGGCAAGCATGTAACTCCCCAAATGGGTCGCAGCGAAAAGTATAGTCCGAAGCGTGTACTTACCTAATACCATTGCACAAGACTTGAGAGAACGACCTCTAAATGTGTCGTTTAAAAAGAAATCTTGTATTGTTAGACTCCACATGAGAGATGTAATAATAATTATGATTTATTATTTAAAATATGTTCCGAAAATTTTACCGGTCACGCGGTAATCGCTTTTACGTGACAATAAAAGACCAAAAGTCAAAAAGTCAAGTCAGACCCAAAAAGTCAAAGGGTAAAATAGTCATTTAAAATTTTGAAAATTACCAGATGTTACACTAACGTACTACCACTTTTGCATATAAAATGTAACACCCCTAAAATCTGAGCAGCGGAATGGTAACAACGGGGTGCCACGTCATAGTTCAATAATCAAGATATAGGAAACGACCTCAAATGGACGTTTAAAATAAGGTTTCATTCGATGTCTTTAAAAAATATCAAAGTTTTCACATTATGTCCCACATATTTAAAAGTGTCATAACCTTCGACATACATTTGTAAAACTAAAGCTTTATGCTTTCAAAAGATGACATATGTTTTCAAAAGTTTAAAGGGTGCATCGAATTTAAAGTAAACACAGAAATCAATCTTCACGATATTCCCGCGGCTCCCATCCAAACTTCATACCTTAGGACCTGAAATTAAAACATGCTAAAAGTCAACACAAAGGTTGAGTGAATTCATAGGTTTATCGATAAAATAGTGTATCACAAGATTTAAGTAATAGCAGACTATGTACGTATTCCATAGTCCAAAACATGTATTATTGCACTAAGCTCATGACCCCGAAACCTTAACTCTCAGTGCCCCAAATAATATATAGGGTGTCTTACCAAAACAGCCTACAAGTTCTTCAAAATGTTAAATGCACCATGGCCAACTTGTGACCAAAAATTCCAGATGGGGATTGTCAGTCCCGATAGATCTATCCATAACACTTGTGCTGACTACATTAGCAATTAATGATTCATGATCTGGTAGGGACTTAAATGACAATGTGGTAACTTAGGCAATAATATTCAAGCAACAATCTGGATAACATACAATTTAAAAACACTTGTGTCCAAAGTAAAACAAGCATGTAATTTCACCCCGTAGAGTTTGCAAAACGAATAGATGAAAAATGGGCTATGAACTCACCTCATAAGTGAAGTGAATGGATAATGAATATCAAATGAGTAAACACATCACGTAGACCGAATGCAACCTAATCAAATAAGTCAACACATCATGTAGACCGAATACACCACTAACTAATACTTCTTGTTTAATTTAAAAGTGAAACAATATTTAAATCGCATTTGTTAAATAATATCCATGTATTTGTACTTGTAAAATAAAAAATAGTATACTCGTCCCATAATTTATTTATTTGTTAAAAACACTTGATTTAACGTTTTTATTATTCGTATAATGTTATCGTATAAGTAGTTTAATCATCTTGTAAAAAAATAATATTTATAAAGTTAAAAACATGTAAAAATATTATAAAGTGATTTTAAAATGTTTCGCAAAATTTTATTAAAAACGAACCAACACTATTCATGTCGGGAAAAGTGTCTAGTTTACAAAGTATACATCCAAAAATTATGAAAATTGGCAGGTTTATGTAAAATGTCATTCCGAACAACTTTGTAGTTTTACACTTCGCCTCAATCAGACCCGAAGGCCCTCGAAAGTGGGCTTCAGCAGCTGCTGAAACGTTCACAGTTTCACAGCTTTTACGTATATAATGTCGAACCTTTGAAACGTCGTATCTTACTTGTTTTAACTCCGTTTTTAGCATTCTTTATATGCACGGATTTGTGACGAGATTATCTATCTTTATAAAACGTCCACTGTTTTTATAAATGGCTGTGTCAAATCAGTAAACTCAAATAGTTTATAAAACTATTTTTATAACTTAAATTTTACGAAAATTGTATCTCCTTCGTTATAGCTTTGTTTTTCAAGTTTCTTACATGCTTAGAATCCTTATGACATGTACTATTTATATAAAGTATGTATATATTTTACCAGATCTGATTTCAAAACAGTTTTTATAAAATAAGTTTTATAAAAACACTTTGTCATTTAATTATCCTAATCTCGTAACTAGCATAGCTTCTTCGTTATAAATCGGTTTTTCGAGTTCTTTACATATTCGGAATCGTCTCGAAGAGTACTATTAATATCAGTAGGGTTCTCATTTTATAAACACTCGAATCTTGGTTAGAATATACAATCTGGTCGTGTAGGTTTAGGGTTTATAAAATGTGGTTTTATAATCTTGTTACTTGGTTAACTTTGTACAAGCTTTCTTATTTACTTTGTATAATATGCCATACATATTTAGAGTCCTCTAGATTAAGTCCAACACTTTTCCAAGTACCAAGTCTCCTTGACAATATATGTCAACTTTGTAGTAAACTTCAACAAGTAATCCATGATTCTTATAAGTTAAATCATACTTATGATGAGTGTGTTCTTTGTATTTTTAGTATCATTTTACTATGAAAATACATATGGTTCGAATCTTGTATATGTATATATATGTACATTTCATTTGTAAACACATGAACAAAAACCTAGGTGGTGATAACAAGATAACAAGTATGTAAAAACATGTAAATGTAGAAATGAAAAGCTTAGAGTTTAGATGACCTTGAGCATGAGCAAGATGATGAAACAAAATCAAGACTTCAAATATAACGAAATCCAAATCGAAAACCCTAGCTTTCTTGCTAAACCCTTTTAAAAACTAGACCAGGCTTCCAATCCTTCTTATAATACCTTAGATGTGATCTTAGTTTACTTGTATACTTGATAGAAAATTTTGTATGGATTATTTCTTGTGCTTATGTTTGGACGTGGAGTAGGAAGAGAGAACCAAAGAAAATGTGTGTTAAGTTTGAAGTAAAATGAATATATGAGCAAGACTAGTATAACGCTTCTATATAAGTTTGAAGTGAATTTGGAATATTTGCGTGTCAACCTCAGTAATGTTTCAAATGAGGCTTTGGAGTGTATCAGAACTAATATGAAAAATCT
>BQNB010107698.1:0-15210 GCA_026074375.1 Tanacetum coccineum | reverse complement strand
AAAGTATTTTTAGTAAATGTTTCAGAATTTTTCAAGTTTGTTTACTATTTTTTATGATTTATTTTCTTTTAAACTGTTTTTTAATTATATTTTATTAAATAAAAATCAAAAAAATAATTTTCTTTTTTAGAAAATTTTATTTTATCATTTTGCATTTAGGAAAAATAGAATTTCTTTCGTAAGGTTATTTTTGCAAAATTTCACTTTTTAAAGAACGGGATTCGATCCCGGGTTTCGTTTTCTTCGTTTTTCAACTTTAAAAGGTCCCGTTTTATAATTTTCTTTAAATTTTTTTCTTTTAATTTAGTTATTTTAGAATAGAAAAATTTTTAAAATCATTTAGGGTTTAATTTTTGATAATTTAGTTTTTTAAAACTCGCGTTTTTACTTTCCCGTCTAAGTTTTAGGTTTAAATCATTCTAGCTTTCGTTCCTAGGTTTTCTTTAATCGTTTTTGCATTTTAATTAGAAAAACCGAATCCAAATCTTTTTCATTCAAACATCAAATATCAAACCGACTTTCGACTTTCCAGTTCACTCCTCGTTGGGACTACGACCCGGGAATACCCTTCACTACTTCTGGTTTCATTGATTTTGTGGATTTTGATCCTTGTTATATATTTATAATTATTAGATATTTATTTATATATATTTATAAAAAGGGTTGAATTTATATGAATCAATTATCTATTTTGAGAGAGTCATTCAAAATCGTACCTTTGCCAATGATGTTACCGCGAAGATTGCTACCAAAAATAACATTACCTCCGTTGTATGCCCTGTAGATTGAGAAGAGCTTTCGGTTGCCCGTCATGTGTTTAGAGCATCCGCTATCCTTTATCCACTCATCGGGTTCCAAGTCGACTCCAAGGCATATCTATTTATATAAGACAATAAATCAAACATTTGGTCCCCAATATCTCATGGGTCCAAATTTGTTAGTGTTGAACATCCCATGCATTTGTTGCATTTGGTTGGGATGTGGAAATGATAAGATCATTCCCCAAGGCATGTAAATTTGATTTTAGAAATTATTCCAAGTTACGGGAAATCCATGAGGTCGATTTTGTCTACCATCATTTCTTCTTGATTGTGGTGTTCTATTTCTAGAATAAGAGTTATTGACTCTTTTAAGTGGTGGAGTTTTTGATCTTAAATTAGGTTTTTAAAAACCAACTCCGGGTTTTGACAATGGCTTATAAAATTGTTTAACTTCATCATTACTAGCAATGGGAACTTTGACGTTATTTACTATTATGTGTTTTGGTCTTGGACCTAAAATAGATTTTTGAAAAGAAACAGATTTTTCAGAAACTGGTGAACAGACCTGCGGTCCCATAATTACTTTGGGAGCCATCTGGTCTTTAAAGGAGCCGCCATGGTATTTGGGGGACCGCCACCAGAGGACGCCTTTTTTTGGGCTTTCATAAATTTTATTTCCTTAGTTCCACTAGATGATGCTTCAAATGAATTAAATCCTAAACCAATTTTTTCTCCGAAGGGTTTTTGATTACTTAACATTTCATTTAGATAATGTGTACTCTTTTCAAATTTAGTTAATCTAATGGCTTCCTCTTTGAGTTTTTCATTCTCAATTTTAAGCATATGACACTTTACACATTCGAGATCAACTCTCTTATTTTTCTTGAGTGTAGACACTTTTTCTTTTAGAATACTAAGTTCTTTTTCTAAACTATTTCTAGTGGCTTTTAATCTTTTGTTTTTAGTGATTATCTTTAAACTCATTTTGCATAGTTTATCATATTCGTTATCTAATACTAAATCATCTATTGACGAGTTTTCATCACTAAAATAAGTGGATTCAGAACATACCTCACTTGATGCTTGAGCTACGAGACACGTTTCGTTTTTGACCTTCTCATCATCTTCTTCACCGCTATCACTCCAAGAGCCTTTGGCAAAAGCTATTTGGTTCTTGTCTTTTGGTGGTTTTGGACATTCTCCAATAAGATGATTCGGGTCGCCGCATCTAAAGCATTTTCTATCACTTTTACCGTTCTTGTCATCACGGCTTCTTTGCAAAGTCTTTTTGTCATTTCGAGGTTGTCTCACGAATCTACCTCTTCTCTTAAAGAACTTTTTAAAGTCTCTTACCGTCATGGCGTACTCTTCGTCTTTACTTCCGGAAGTCGAACACTCTTCATCACTAGATTCTTTCTTAGCCTTTAAAGCAAGAGATTTCCTTTCAACTTTTGCTTTGACTATTTCAGAATCTTTCTTGATGATTATTTCGTGAACTTTAAGGTTTTCGATAAGTTCATCAAGAGATAGTGACGTTAAGTCTTTCGACTCTTCAATCGCAGTGACCTTTGCTCTCCAATTAGGATGTAGAGCCCTAAGAAACTTCCTAACATAATTCTTGCTAGAATAGCCTTCATCAAGAGCTTTAAGACTAGTAATAATAGTGTTAAATCTAGCAAAAGCACTATCTATAGATTCATCTTCGGAAATGACGAATTGTTCATATTGTTGAACCAAAAGGTCGATCTTATTATCTTTGACTTGATTATTACCTTGATGGGTGATTAACAAAGTTTTCCAAATTTCTTTTGCCGTGTTACACATGAAAAATCTTTCATATTCTTTTCTAGGCAAAGCATTATAAATAACCATTTTGGCTTTGTTATTTTTTGCGAGTCTCCTTTTAAGATCATCGGTTTGTTTATCAAAAGGGATAACCTCATCTAATTTAGTTTTTGGATTTTGTATAATAGGTTGAAAATCACCGTTGGTAATAACATGCCAAAGATCTAGATCTTTTGATTTAACATATGTCTAGAATCTATTTTTCCAATAAATAAAACTATCACTTTCAAAAAGTGGTGGTCTTTGCATAAATTGCCCTTCTAGATATTTGTCGGAATCCATAAATCGATCCAAGCTTTAAAATACAGTATATTTTAAAGATCTTGAGTGACCTTGGCTTCTGATACCAATTATGAAAACTAGAAGGGGGGTTGAATTGTTTACAAGTTCTTTTTCATTTTAAAAGTTTGCTTTCAAAATATTTAGATTCGAGTTGTATGTTTAACCAATTCACAATATGAACAAACAATATAATAAACTAAACTAAAGCTAAATAACAACTAAAGCTAAATAACAATGACAATAATAAGAGTAGGAAGGACAATCAAACCAATGACGCCAAGATTTTTATATTGGTACTCGGCTAACAAGCACCTCTTCGCCCTACCTCCACTCGCCGATGATACCAACTCGAGATTAACACTATGCCAACAACTGCCCTTTAGGTGGAGAAACCGTTTAACACTCTCTTACTTTGTTTCCGACACTAAGCCTAAAGTCAATTCCTAATCTAGCTAGAACCAATCCTACCACTAATTCACAATCACTAACAATCACAAGGAACAACACTATCAGATTTACCACTACCGAATCACGACAAATACTCAATGATTTTTACAATAAGAATATGGTACTATCGAAGAAATAGAGAGAGAACAACAAAATAACAATTTTGTTTCTTGGTGAATACGAAGTTCTTCTCATTGTCACTTAAATGATAAAAGAAGAGATAAAAAAAGAGAAATAGATTCACTTGAAACAAGATATAAGAATGTTAGTGACCAAGAATTTATAGAGAGAATAGAAAATTTTAGCGAAAAAATTATCTGAAAATTTCGTGCTAAAGTATATATTTCTGCAGGAAAAGGAGCAGTAATTATAGGCAAAAAAACCCAACGTTCACTGGGGGCGTAACCGGCGGACCCCGATAATATATCGGAGGGGCCGCCAGGACTAAAAGGTGGCCGCCCAGATAGACTACGCACCTGTTTTTTGTTCTTTTTGTAGGAAAGGTGTATCTTCATTGCAGTAGACCTTCCATTTTTGAGGGAAAATTTGAATTCAAATTTTAAGTTTTTAATAAAACTTTTCTTTAATTAAAAAATATTTTGTTAATTAATTTTGATGAAATTCTTTTGAAAAAAATGTGAATGGTATAAGAAGAAAAAATATTTTCTTGATCACTAAACCTGCATAATATTTTTTTTAGTTCATAACCTTAAGCTGAATACTAATCTAGAAATGGAATTTTAGGAATTTTACGATTAATAATTTGTAAACGTTTAATTTTATCGTAAACATTTTTACATTTTGTTATTATCAAAACGTTGAGAAGTCAAAAAATATAAATAACGTTTTTAGACATTATTTGTATTAACATTTTCCGTTTTTGTACGTTTTTGTCAGTTTTTTTACATTTTCGTCCGTGTTTATACATTTGTGTTCTTTTTTATATGTTTTTGTCCGTTTTCATATGTTTTTATCCGTTTATTTATGTTTTATACGTATATGTTGTACGTTTTCATGCATATTCATACGTATAAAAGCATACAAAAACGGATAAAACGTTTAAAAGCGTACAAAAACGTATAAGAACGTATAAGAAAGTATAAAAACGTGTAAAATCGTACAAAAACATATAAAACATACTAAAACAAATGAGAACGAATAAAAACGTATTAAACCGTATAACAACAGACAAAAACGTGCAAAACAGGCTAAAACGTACAAAAACGGACGAAAGCGTATAAAAAAGAACGAAAACGGATGAAAACGTAACAAAGCGGACGAAAACATACAAAAACGAAGAAAAACCTACAAAACGGACGAAAATGTATAAAAATGGACGAACCCGTATAATAACCTACGAAAACGGATAAAACGTATAAAAGCATACAAAAACGTTTAAAGACGGATAAAAATGTTCAAAACGTATAAAAGCGTATAAAACTTACAAAAACGGACAAAAACGTATAAAAGCGTACAAAAATGGATAAAACGTATAAAAATAAATAAAAACAAATAAAAGCGTATAAAGCGTACTAAAACGTATAAAAGCGTATAAAACTTACAAAAACGGACAAAAACGTATAAAAGCGTACAAAAATGGATAAAACGTATAAAAATAAATAAAAACAAATAAAAGCGTATAAAGCGTACTAAAACGTATAAAAACAAATGGAAACGTAGAAAAATTGACAAAAACATACAAAAAGGAAAAAAACGTACAAAACTGACGAAACCGTATAAAAACGGACGAAAAGGTTAAAAACGGAGGAAAACGGAGAAAAACCTAGCCCTAATCAGCGATAGAAGGAACCGTAAAAAGCAATCAGTCCTAAACGTTAATATAAAAACTTAAGAAATCGCGATTCTAATTGAATAAAGATCAAGCATATCTTTAATCCTAAACAAGAAAAGAATCAGAAGTATTCTTCATGACACATTCGTAAGAATACCAATAACATAGAGTAAATTACATCGTTCGTCTTTGTGGTTTGGGCCAAATCCCTGATTTAGACCCTATCTTTTTTATTGCATAATTGATCCTTATAATCAAACTACGCAACACCGTCCATCCTTATCACCAAATTCAGTTTTCTTTCTTTGTTAACTCTCCTTACATGCCTTGCACGTGAGTGTATTTTTGTCTTTCCACTTTAACACAATTTTATATTTTATTTTTAATATGTTTAAAAATATCCACTTTAATTCTTAATACCATCTTCTCATTTTTATAAGTCAAAGTCAAACCTTTAAACTAATATAACCCCACATTCATTTTTATCTAACTAATTATTACTCTTTTTTGCATTAATTTCGTTCACCACCACCAATTTTTTTTGCTTTTTGCCTCTATTCCACAACGAACCAAACCAACCCATTAACTCACAAAATCAATCTTAGTTAAAAAAACTCACAAAATCAACCACCAATTTTTTCTCTCTCCACATTAATATATTCACAAACTCAAGCAACCAAAATTTGTTTCATCTTCTTCATATGTTCATATCTGAAACTCGGAATCCACCCATTCGACACCCTATCACCGACGAAATAACCTTCCTCACCCTCATCTCCGGCAGCGCCCTCTACCATACCACACACCAAACCTAATAATACTCATCACCATCTCCATCAGCCCTCATCAAAACAACTATCTCACCCACCATTTTTATCCACTCCCACCGTCATGATCGTATATCTTCATTCATCTTTTACTATTATAACCATCCCAACTACCACAAACTTAAAAGAAAACATGACCCACATCGACACATTCATTACCAGATCAAAAAATTATGAAACACATTCACTACCACCATCAACATCTTTATCATCACCGTCACACATACATAAACAAATAACAAGAAAAAAACTGCAGAAAAATGGCGTGGGTTGTGGTAAGGTGGCTGGAATTGGTGAAACTAGAGGCTGCTATAGGTGGTAGGCAATTTCTTAGGTGTGGTTGACTGTTGAGATGTGGAGGCAGAGCAGATATGAATGAGCACAAACCTAGTGAGGGTGCTTTAACATTTTTTTGGGCAACGATGTAATAATGGTGGCGAGAGCAGACAGATGGTGATGACCCAAGGTGGTTGATGGTGGCTGGTATGGTGGTTATTAAAAGAGAGAGAGAGAGAGAGAGAGAGAGAGAGAGAGAGAATTTTAAAGAGTGTTTTTATTAGCGTGTTGTGTTCTTGTGACTATGTAAGTCTGTAAATAAGATGTAACAAAGACATAATGAAAATGACTATTTTATCCTCGTGTGCTCTGCACATGAGGGGGCTTAACGAAAGTATTTAATAGAATTTATTAATAAGGATTAACAATGTAATTTACTCAATCAATTATTTGGATTAAACCACAAGGAAGAACGATGTAATTTACTCAATAACTTATAAATGGAAACACTCCTCACGATTTGATACTAAACACAGTTCTGACTATTAGTTGTATTCGTATTAGGCCTATGGCCAATGTCTATGTTTATGGGCTTAGCAAGCCTTATTCGGCTATGATATTGTATATATACATTGGTTATTTGCTAATAATAATTATGGCGATGATACTAAACTAATATGGTATCAAAGCTTATCGATCATCTCCTAAAAATTCTCCAACCATAAACTACCGATCCCCACTTTCTTATTCATCTGATTTTTCTTTCAGCACCAATCTTTAAGTTTTGTTGCTTGCTTAGCTTTGCATATATTTGGTCATAGCATCATGACAGGCGATAATACATCCAACCCACCCAAACAACCCATTGATAAATCATATTCAATTGCTAGCATCAAGGCGTGTATCCCCACACCCCTAGCTTTAGATAAATTAAACTACAACTCGTGAAGAGCATTATTTAAACGTTTTTTCAAAACATATGATGGGCCCCATCATCTGGACGCTCCACCATCACCTTTGGCACCAATAAGCATCACCTAAATTCATCCTTATCATGACGCCAATGACTCTCTCATGGTCATGTGAATGTATTCCACAATTTCTCCTAAGTTGGTTGATATGGTAATTGACGATAATACCACGGCTCGTGAGGTTTGGAAACGACTCAAGGATATTTTTCATGACAACAAGGATGTTAGGATAATCCGACTCGATTATGAGATTCGTAATATGAATATTGGTAATCTCTTCGTCACCGACTACTTTCAAGTGATTAAAAGCAAAGCGGATCATCTAGCTAATCTTGGATCCAATGCAAGTAATTTGAGTCTTGTTACATACGTTATCAGTGGCTTTCGTTCTCGTTTTCCCGAGATTGCACGCATTATTATACATCGAGAAACGCTTCCCACTTTTGATAATGTACGCTTTATGGTTCTCCTTAAGGAGTGTGATATGGCTTCTCACAATAATGTTATATCTTCTTATCAAAACACATCATCCTCGCCCACTGTTTTAGTTGCCACAAATTTGTCCAATCTCAACCCCATGATGGCCAACTCGGGTATTGAGCAATGCCGTAACTTTAGGCGTGGCTCGTGCACTTTTGGAGGTTGTTGCAATTTTGTACACTGATTAAATGATAATAGAGCTAGACGTGACCAACATCCTATTACTAATACTTCACTTATCAAAACCTCTAGCTCTAGTAATAATAATCGTAGTCCCCAGCTTAATAATAAGTCCACAACTCCTAAAGTCCTAATGCTACATGTGATAACAACCATGTCCAACAAATGTCTTTTAAACCTCATGGTGACCCTACTGGTCGATATGTATATGTCCAAAGTGGATTTGGGCCACAAGCCCAATTGCCTTATTGTTACCCAATTTAGCCCTCACAAGCCCATACAGCTCAGCCCGATGTCACTCCTGGTTTCATGGCCCAACATGCCCAATAACACATGTTATCTCCATATTTAGTTCAACCGGTTCCAGGTTAAAGATATACACCTTATGGTTTTTTAACTACTGTTGGTTATCTATATGGTCCATCACATGCAACTTTGCCTCCACATGCATTTCAGAAGATGACTCTTCAGGATCTTTCATGGAATATGGACACGGGGGCCTCTTCTCATCTAGATGACAACATAGGTAGTATGCTCACATCTTTTAGCAATCAAAGCATTTATTAGTATGCATTTGTTGGCAATGGTTAGTCGATACCTATGACTAGCACATGGTATAACATTTTACACACTCCTTAGAAACCACTTCGTCTTCATCATATAATTGTTATACCTAATATCATTAAAAAAATTAATTTATGTTCGTAAATTTACTCGTGATTATGATGTTTCTGTTTAATTTGATGCATATGGTTTTTCTATGAAGGATTACCAGACCCGCATGCTTCTTCTCCATTGTGATAGTAGCAGAGATCATTACCCGGTCACCCAACAACCGTCCTCCCCTACTATTTTTGTTTTACTTACATTGAGTCCCACTACATGGCACAGACGCCTTAGGCATCTAGGTGAAGATGTGCTTCGTCGTTTAGAGTCTAGTCGTTTTATTTCGTGTAGTAAAACAAATTTTTCCGCTTTGTGTCATGCTTGTCAATTAGGTAAACATACTAAGATTCCATTTTATAGTTCTGAGTCGAATGTTGCGTCTGTGTTTGAAATTATTCACTCGGATTTGTGGACATCCCCTCTTCCGAGTGAAAGTGGTATTAAATACTATGCTATTTTTTGGATCTTTTCTCTCACTATGTTTGGGTCTATCCTTTGTTAAAAAAGTCAGATTTGTTTGATACGTTTATTACTTTTTGTGCTTATATGAATCAACAATTTAATGTAGATATAAAGGCTTTGCAATGTAGATAACATGGCATACAATTTCGGTTTTCTTGTCCCACAACTTCTCAACAAAATAGGAAATCCGAATGAATGTTGCGTACCCTTAACAATATCACCCACACATTTCCTTGTCAGGCACACATATATCCATCATATTGGGTCGAAGCTCTTAACATGGCAACTCATATTTTAAATATACTTCCCTATACCGTTATTAATAATGAAATACCCTTTGCTAAATTGTATAATAAACAACCCACTTATGAGCACTTACGTGTATTTGGGTGCCTTTGTTATCCTCATGTATATTTTGATCATAAGCTTCAACCTAGATCAACCGCATGTGTATTTCTTGGATATCCCGCCTTACATCGTGGACATCGATGCCTTGACTTGTCCATCAACAAAATAATTATTTTCCGACATGTCACTTTTTATGAAGAGGCATTTCCTTTCGGGTCCATGACATCAAATACATCACCTAATTATGATTGTTTTATTCACTAACCTAATACCCTTTCAACATGCTACAACACAAAGTCCATTAACTGAGACTTTATTTCAAAATCATACACCATGTACTACTCTACCCAATCAACCCTCACCCAAACTTGGCCCACCTCCAATGCCTTTTACCTCTCCCTCCCCAACGCTTGATATGCCTCTTCATATGCAAACCCATGAGGACCAACAAATAGGCCCGCAACAAATTGTTGGCTCTCATTCTCAGTCCACCACCCTGCCTTATTCAGCCCAATCTACACCTGCCCATCAGTCATCACAACAAGCCTAACTAAATTCGCAGGCTCATATCCCGTCTACCCTTGTAGCCAATACGCATCCTATGGTCACACGTGCAAAAGATGGCATTTCTAAACCCCTTGAACGTATGAATTGTCATGTCACTACCACTTCACCCCTTCCCCGCTCTCACAAAACGCCCTTAGTGATCCGAATTTCAGAAAATGCTTTGTTAGACAAATATAATGCTTTGATTTCTAACAAAACATGGGTTCTTGTGCCTCGTCCAACTAACATTAATGTTGTTCATTACATGTGGATTTTTAGGCATAAGTTCAATACAGATGGTTCATTAAGTAGGTACAAAGCTCGGCTCGTTGCTAATGGACGCAGTCAACAGTAGGAGATTGACTTTGATGGGACTTTTAGTCCAATGGTCAAGTCGACTACCATTCATACTATTTTGAGTCTTGCGGTATCGTGGGACTGGCCTATTTATCAGCTTGACATGAAGAATGCCTTTCTTCATGTTCACTTATCGAAGACAGTATATATGCATCAGCCACCTGGGTTTGTTGGTTCTCATCACCCTGATTATGTTTGTCATTTGCAGCGGTCATTATATGGGCTTAAGTAGGCCTCGCGTGCATGGTTTCAGCGGTTTGCTAGCTTTGTTACACGGATCGGTTTTCAATATAGCAAAATCGATACGTCACTATTTGTTTTTCATCTCGGTTCGGATATTGATTAAATATTGTTATATGTAGATGACATCATTCTTACAGCTTCTTCTACACCTCTTTTACAACGTATTATTGCATTGCTTCACAGTGAGTTTGCTATGACTGATCTTGGCTCTCTTAATTATTTCCTAAGTGTTTTTGCTCAGCGATTGGCTTCAGGCATGTTTTTGTCTCAATCGAAATTTGTAAAGAAAATTCTTGAGCGAGCTCGTATGCAGAATTGTAACCCGTACAAGACCCCTGTTGATACTGACTCAAAGCTTGGTTTGGATGACGACCCTGTCACTGACCCTACTTTATACCGCAGCCTTGCTGGTGCGCTTCAATGTCTTACTTTTACACGATCAGATTTATCTTATGCTGTTTAGCAGGTTTGTCTTTATATGCATGACCCTCTTGAGGCGCACTTTAATGCTTTGAAGCACATTTTGCGCTATGTTCGTGGTACTCTAGATTATGGTCTTCAGCTTCATGTCTTGTGTATTGCTCAACTTACTGCCTATACCGATGCTGATTAGGCTGGTTACCCTTGTTAATACAGATAATGTCTAAAAATGTTGTATATATTTTTCGACTTCTTTACGTTTTGATAATCACAAAATGTAAAAACATTCTACATAAAATTAAACGTAAACAAGTTATTAGTCGTAAATTTCCATTTCGACGTAAATCACTTAAGGTATGAACAAACAAATGATTAACTTGGTAAATGATCGAAGTAATACCGTTTTGTCCTAAACTTTACGTTTTTACAAATTTAACAAACTTTTTTACAAAAATAAATTAGACAAATTATTTTTGTAATTAAAAGAAATGATTTATTTGAATATATATTTGAAATTAGGTTCTCCACCCTAAAATCAAATAAACCTGAACCAGAAAACATTTCCTTAGAAAAGGACAAAATTGGGAGCGTCCTAGTATTGTCATCCCCCTATAGGCTCGACGGTCCCTTATTGATAAGGGAGCCACCGGGCTTAGCTTTGGGACCGCCATGCATACGAGTCTCAAACTTTGCCTATAAATAGTGGATTATTTCCACATATTTTTTCACCTTTTTACACATAGTTTTTCTCTATTCTTAATCAGATTACATATTTTATAGTCTTTGATCATTTAACTTGTATAAACATTTGTTTACAAATGATCCAATCTTTCCTCTCCAAGTGCAAGAGAAGAATACTCGTAAATCGTCAAGATATGAAGTATTATAGATTAGTTTTTGCATATGTAACGTTGTTACGCTCTCGTTGTAGTTTGTACATCAACCACATCACTTTCATTCTTGTGTAATAGTTAGATCGGGTAGATCATGTTAGTATTTTAGGTGAGAAAATACGTGAGTGAGCGGTTAGTATTTTAGTCCTCAAAATACATTTGTGAGTGGTAGATTGGTTATTGCTAAGATTAGAACTCGACATTTAGCTTAGTGTCAGAAATTGGTATATGCGACGTTTGTATGGTTTTCTCCGCCTAAAGGGAGCTTGTTGACATAGTGCAGTGAACTCTCAAGTTAGATACTCGAGGAGTGGAGTAGGGCAAAGAGGAGATTCGTTACCGAACCACTATAAATCTTTGTGTCGTGGTTTGATCTTTCTAACTCTATACTTCATATTGCACTTTGTATTCCGTAGTTAGTATTGTTTGTGTATATATATATATTTTATTCATATTGTGCTCAATTGATCTCACGTAAACTCGAATCTAATATTTTATAAACAACCATAATCAATTTTAAAAAGCATTAAACTATTCAACCCCCTTCTAGCTTCCACAATTGGTATCAAGAGCAGGCTAACCCAAGATTTTTAAAATAAACTGTATTTTAAAACTTGAATCGATCTATGGAGTCTGAAAAATACCTAGAAGGGCAATCCATGCAAAGACCACCACTCTTTAAAAGCGATAGATTTATTTACTGGAAAAATAGATTCGAGACTTATGTGAAATAAAAAGATCTATATCTTTGGCAAGTTATTACCCATGGTGATTTCCCACCTATTGAAAAGAATGAATTTGTACCATTGGATAAACAAACCAATGATCTTAAAAGAAGGCTTACTAAAAATAATGAAGCCAAAATGGTAATTTATAATGCTTTGTCACGTAAAGAATACGAAAGGAATTTTTATGTGCAAAACCGCAAAAGAAATTTCTGAAACCTTTTTAATCACTCACCAAGGTAATAGTCAAGTCAAAGATAACAAAAAAGATCTTCTTGTTCAACAATATGAACAATTCACGGTTCTGAAAGAGGAATCGATAGATAATGCTTTTTCTAGATTTAACATTATTATTACCAGTCTAAAAGTACTTGATGAAGGTTATTCTAGCAAGAACTATGTTAGGAAATTTCTTAGAGCTCTACATCTTAAATGGAGAGCAAAGGTCACGGCTATTGAAGAGTCGAAGGACTTGACATCACTATCACTTGACGAACTTATCGGTAACTTGAAAGTTCATGAAGTGATAGTTAAGAAAGATTCCGAAATAGTCAAAGGTAGAACAAAATAGATCTCTTGCCTTAAAGGCTAAAAAGGAATCTAGTGATGAAGAAAGTTTGAATTCCGAGAGTGAAGATGAAGAATATGTCATGGCCGTTAGGGACTTTAAGAAGTTTTTTAAAAGAAGAGGTAGATTTGTAAGACAATCATGCGGCGAAAGAAGTCGTTCCAAAGGAGTCGAGATGACAAGAACGGAAATAGCGAAAGAAAATGCTTTAGATGCGGAGATCCAAATTACCTTTTCGGAGAATGTTTGAAGCCACCAAGAAACAAAAACCAAAGGGATTTTGTTAGAGGATCTTGGAGCGATAGCGGTGAAGAATAAGATGAAAAGACCAAAGACGAAACGTGTCTTATGGCTCAAGCATCTAATGAGGTACTTTTTGAAACCGAATTTTCTAGTGATGATTTATCGTCAATAGATGATCTTGAATTAGATAGCGAATATCACCGTTTATGCAAAATGAGTCTAAAATTCATAAACAAAAATAAGTCATTAAAACTATTAGAAATAGGCTAGAGAAAGAAGTACTTGAACTAAAAGAAAAAGTGTCAAGATTAGATAAAAACAAAGAAGGGTGTACAACGTATCAAAACCTTCTAGTTGAAAACAAGAAACTCAAAGAGGAAGCGTCTAAGCTTACTCAATTTAAAAAGAGTACTCATTCACTTAAGGAAATGTTAAGTTTTCAAAAACCCTTCGGCGATAAATCAGGTCTAGGATTTAATTCAGTAGAAGCATCATCAAGCGGGACTAAACGAATAAAATTTATAAAATCACAAGAAAACTGGAGGTTCATGTGCCGGTCCCCAATGTATGGTGGCCGGTCCCATAATTACCTTAGGCGGCCCCCATATCAATCTGGGACCGCGTGACTCTTAATCTGTCGAAGAAAAATCAATTTCATTTTTAAGTTAAATTTGAGTCTGAAAACTAAACATATAATTATAAAAAATGTTAAGGTTCCCGTTACTAGTGATAATGTAGTTGAACGTTTTTATAAATCATCTTTAAAACCCAGAGTTGGATTTACAAAACCCAAAGCAAGGTCAAAAACTCTACCTCCTAAGAGAACTAACAATTCTTGCCATCGGTCTAAAACACCGCAACCTAGGAGAAACATTGGAAGACAAAATTACCCAAATGTATATCTCGTAACTTGGAATAATCCCCAACAAAGTTACGTACCTTGTAGAATTTGTCTACCACTTCTACATCCTAACCAAATGCATCCAATGCAAAGGATGTTTAGTGCTAACAACTTTAGACCCATGAGATATTGAGGACCAAATATTTGAGTTGTTATGTAATTTAAATAACTATGCTTGAGAATTGATTTGGAGCCCGACGAGTAAATCAAAGATAGTGGATGCACTAACCACATGACGGGCAACCATAATCTTTTTTTCTACATACAAAGCCTACAATGGAGGTAATGTAATTGTTTGTAGTAATCTACGCGTTAACATCATTGGCCAATGTACGATTTCTCATGACTCCCTAAATATTGCAAATGTTGAGCATGTAGATAACTTAGGATTTAATTTGTTAAGTGTTAGTCAAATATGCGATAATAAGTGCAAGGTAATATTCTTCGAGCATGATAGTGAAATAACTAAGGATAGAAAGGTTATAGGTAGAGGTATTAGGAAAAGCGGCTTATATGTGATGAAATTAGAAAATAAGCCAAAAGACAAAATTTGTCTTACAACGATTGCTAAAAACTCTATTTTATGGCATAGGAGATTAAGCCATGCAAATATGCGTTTAATCCAATCCTTAGCGTCTAAGGAACTAGTTAGAAATTTACCTAAGCTTAAGTTTGATCAACATTTTTATGATGCTTGTAAAATTGGAAAACAAGCTCACACTAGTCACAAAGCTAAGAATATGGTCTCAACGACTAGATGCTTGAGACTCTTACATATGGATCTATTTTGTCCATCCGCCATACGGAGTTATGGAGGAAATCATTACACCTTAGTAATAGTAGACGACTACTCTAGGTTTACACGGACAAGATTTCTTCAAAATAAAACCGAAGCTTTCGAGCAATTCGAGATTTTTAGTGAAATGGTCCCAAATCAATTAGGTTGTTCAATAGTCTCCATTAGGACGGATCATGGT
>BQNB010107697.1:0-23114 GCA_026074375.1 Tanacetum coccineum | reverse complement strand
TTTCAACCCTATTATGAATATTTTTGCGATGACTAAGGTTACCGAATGGACTTTTCGAGATATATTTATAATTATTAATTATAAATATTTACTTATATTACTTATCTATTTTTTTAATAGTATATGTGGAAAACTAAAAGGGGGGTTGAATAGTTTACCGCTTTTTGATTTAAGGTTTATGATTGTTTGTAAAATTTAGATTCGACTTTTTGTGAATTCAATGCTTGCATAATATAAACAATATAAGTATATGAAATGATACAGTAAGACAAGAGATAAGAGTAAGAACAATCAAACCACAACGCGAGCACCTAACTCAAGAGTTTTCTTCACTATGTCAACAAACTCCCTTATGGCGGAGAAAACCGTACACAACGTTGCTTACACCGATTTATGACCCAAAGCTAAATGTCGAGTTCTAATCTTAGCTAGAACCAATTATCACAACACAACTACACGACTTCACAACTTCACGACTTCTTCAAAACTTTGTGACTTTACGTCACCACACTACTTATATCACAACTATCTAACACTACTTGGTAAGATCACACGATCTAACTATACTTACAAAGATCTCCAAGATCTAGCTACTACACACAAATACAAGATATATAATTGATTTACAAATATGTGACATGGATGCAATAAGATTGCAATATACACTTGAGGTGTAATACTTCTTCACTTGATGATGAAATTATTCTTCTTTTGCACTTAAGGAATTGAGTTTGGATCACTTGGAAATAAAGCTTTATGATTAAATGAGCAAATGATTTTAGTGAGATGTGTGGGCTGTTTTAGAATAGAAAGAATAAGTGCAGAAGGTGAGAAAATTATGGGGAAAAGTCCAGTATTTATAGGACTGACTGAGGGAGCGTATACCTAGGGGCGGTCCCCTTAGATAGGTGGGCGGTCCCCTTAAAATTAAGGGGGCCGCCCTAGGTTAGGGCCTCCTCAGTTTGTCTTTTGTGTAGGGGGGATTTTCTAAATCTTTTCTAGCCGTTTTAGGTTCGAAAATTTGAATTTCAAAATATTTATTTTGAATAAAACATTTTTTTTAATTGTAGAAATTTTTTTTAATGTTTATAAAAATTTTACAACATTTTATAAAAGTTTGAGGTTGAAGAAAAATTTCCTTTGATCACAAAATGCATTAAACATTTATTTATTCATACATTTAAGCGATATAATTATCGAAATGAAAATTTACTACTAATTACTTGTTTACGTTTAATTTTACATTGAACGTTATCAAAATGTAAAGATGTGAAAAATATTAATAATTTTTTTAGGCATTTCTATTTTGTCAACAATCTCCCCCTTTTTGATGATTATAAAATTCAAACTCATTAATTGTAAAATTGTTTTTAAACAAGTATTTAGTGAGTTTATGTCTATTTCTCTCCCTTTTTGTAGAATCAAAAAGACATCGTCGAGAATTGTTAGTTAAATCGACGGAATAAATGCCCTCCCTTGATGTGTGCTCCCCCTCGTTCGAGGGCACCAAAGAATCGAGCTATGATTTCTTGGCTACAAAAACGAGTTAGAAGCACAAGACCAATATATTCTAACATGTAGCAATTTAGAAGGAAAAATATAGCAATATTTTGTATTATAATTTGCCATAAAATCAATTAATCATTAATTAAGACAAAAGATCATTCATTGATTAAAGAGATTGTGTGTAAAACACACTCATGCATATATCAAATAATATGCTTAGAAGCATATCGAAACATAAATTAAACTAGAAAAGATCCTAAGTTACCATAAAAGAACTCTAGACTTGCTTGCGACAAAAAAAAAATTTAGACGATTATTTGAAAGCAAGAAAATGAGGCATAAGAAGTGATTAGTTGGTTGTTGATGGATTGTTTAAAGAGGAGGTGGTTGTTGGAGGGTAGTCACGTTAGACTTAAGGTGGAGGTTGTGGCCTAGTAAGGAGATACTCAATCTTTTTAGGTAAATCAGCAACAAGGACTATAGCCAACATGGGTGTCAACTTGTTGTAAATTGATGGTGTAAGGAAGGTTTGGTGAGTAAGGTGATGAGGGTGATATTTTTTGTTATGCAAGATGCATGGCTATAAGACTTGATAAGTCTTAAAGTTGATTAGTTTTATTAACAAGTCTTTCCCTACTTGGAGATGGAGTTGGAGTAAGTTGAGTTTGGTTATCACCTTGAGTTTGAGTATGAATCATACTAGCAACATGTGGATTGGTTTGTGTGAGTGGAGGTGGATTAACAACTTGTGGTAATATGGGAGTATCTTCATCATTTGTGACACAAATGTCACTAAATGGAATTGAGTTATGGTTTGCTTGAGTAGAAGGATTGATCTCTTGAGATGAATCATAGAGAGTAGAGTGTGATTTGGGTATTGGTGTAGGTGAGTTAACATTGTTCTCACTTGATGTGTCGCAAGTGTTCAATTTCTTTCTCCAAATAGGTCTTACACTTATCTTTGCTACTCTTGAGGATTTGGATTTGGGTTTGTTAGGAGATGTCATTAGTGAAGATGATTGTGGTGATGATGGTGAGGATGAGAATGTATTTATAATTGGAGAAAGGTGCAATTTAGGGTGGATAAACATTGTTAAAATAACAAGTCCAAGAGATGTTTAGGAATTTTGGGAAACAGTAGGTGTAGATAGGTAGAAGAGGGGAAAGAAAATAGTGAAAAATCTGTAAATCAGAGGGTGGTCCCCTTAAATAGGTGGGCGGTCCCCTTAAATATAAGGGGGTCGCCTTTATGAATTAAGGGGCCCACCCATCTGAAAAATTTTAGACGACCAAAAAAATAGGGTTTTGTTCAGAAATCTTTAAGAAAGGTCTTGTTTTGGAGATCACCACGATCTAACTATACTTACAAAGATCGCCAAGATCTAGCTACTACTCATAAATACAAGATATACAATTGATTTACAAATATGTGATATGGATGCAACAAGATTGCAATATACACTTGAGGTGTAATACTTCTTCACTTGATGATGAATGTATTCTTCTCTTGCACTTGAGGAATTGAGCTTGGATCACTTGGAAACAAAGCTTTAAGATTAAATGATCAAAGGATTTTAGTGAGATGTGTGGGCTGTTTTAGAACAGAAAGAATGAGTGCAAAAGGTGAGAAAATAGTGGGGAAAAGTCAAGTATTTATAGGACAAATTGGGGGAGCGTCTACCTAAGGGCGGTCCCCTTAAATAGGTGGGCGGTCCCCATAAAATTAAGGGGGGGCCCTGTGTATTTAAGGGGGCCGCCCTAGACTAGGGCCTCCCCAGTTTGTCTTTTGTGTTTGGGGGAATTTTCTGGAACTTTTCTAGCCGTTTTAGGTCCGAAAATTTGAATTTCAAAATATTTATTTTGAATAAAACATTTCTTTTAATTGTAGAAAATGTTTTGTAATGTTTATAAAATGTTTACAACATTTTATAAAAGTGTGAGGTTGAATAAAAATTTCCTTTGATCATAAAATGCATTAAGCATTTATTTATTCATACCTTTAAGTGATATAATTTTCTAAATAAAAATTTACTACTAATTACTTGTTTACGTTTAATTTTACATTGAATGTTTTTATATTTTGTGATTATCAAAACGTAAAGATATGAAAAAAATATTAGTAATGTTTTTAGGCATTATATTTTATCAACATATTTCTATCCCAGACTCTTAGCATATGCCTACACAACACCGAAATTGCAGCGCATTAAATATGTAGGACTAGACCCAGTTGAATGGTAGATAAAACACATAATTAAGCACATAAACGGGTATGAAGTGATAAACATAATCAACATGCAACGAATAAAGAACAATCGATATAAAAACAAATCAAAACATTATATTATCATAAACATGGCTAATACCTAAAGGTATTAGCCGATTAGTCATTGTAACAATATTATTGGAGAGGTTGGATGGTTTTAGCTATTAAACTAAATAATAATCTAAACTACTGGTGATAACAATATTATAAAAGATTATGTTTATTTAATCATGTATTACTTCCTAGATTGCTTCTCCTAGTGTTGTTGCTTTTTCACACTTGTGATGATCTATGTAATTATTTCCTAAGTCATGAACGAATTACACGAACCCGCCGTCTATTTATTATTCCATTAAGGCAATGCACAAGAAAGGTAGTATGAAGACTATTACAAGGCCCTTAAGGGTATATTAAATGCATGTGAAATATATTAAGAGTGGATCAACCATATTAGGGGGCAAGGTAGTATGAAGACTGTTACCTGATGGTATTCTTTCTAGACAATCATGTTTCCCTAGACATATCAACATTGATAAAGTCAAAAGATGGTTTTCTAAGACCTAACATGCACATCCATCACAAGAAGCAACACCACTAAGATCTACATTCTAGGTTTCATACAATCATAAATAAACACAATAGGAGGTTTAGCCTAGCATGTTATAAGTAAAGTAAGAACATAGATAAATCAAACAACACATAGACATATTGAATGATTAAATAAACCTTACTTGATTAAACATGAGTTGGAGGAAGTACAATAGGGTTTTTAGCCTAAAATTGTCACCTACATTCTGGCTATAAAACTAGGGTTCATTCCCTATTTTATTCTAAAGTTTCACACACTTCAAAGCCCTAAATTAGAGTTGTAATTTATTAGAAGCAAATCGTTGCGACGGCGTCGCGTTTTAATCGTGACGTCGTCGTGAAAAAGAATATTCTAGATAATGGGCTGGGTCATGATCTTTGACGCCGTCTTGGAATCTTGTGACGCCGTTGTGGGATGCGTTGTGACTGCGTCACGTAGTAACTGTGACGCCGTCTCCACCTGCTGAGAACATAATCTTGAGAAATGTTGGTGTAGGTCCGTAGTCTTGTTTGTTTCTTCTCCAAATGATCCCAAGTCACGTGTAATTGCTCAAAATGAGAAATAACTGAAAAGGAACGATTGAGTACCTATTTTGGGCATAAATGCATGATTTAGGGGGTTAAACGACCCTGAAAAAGTGTATAAAATGACACCTCATCAGTTGTAGTTCTTAGTGTCACATGCAGAAGATGTTGTGGATAATCGCAAAAGGTGATTAATATCCCATACTTTGCTTGATAAGTATTGAGTTTCTCTATACTATTCTTCCAACATTAGTGCAAGCTTAAGTCACAAGAACGGGGAATTTTACTTCAGTTTCAAGTTTGGTATATCGGGTTTACTCCATCAGTGGTCACTTCAAATAGGCTACAAAACGGTTGGTAAAAAGATAGTCAGAGAGAGTTTATGAGTAGAGATTTGATTAATAGTAAATTCTCACGGGATAGATTTAAGCTAATTTATTCTTCACACAAGTATTCAAGTATTTGTGCGTACAAGGTTTTGCTGATTCCGAGGTATCAAACCAGCAAGGGGGAAGAAGGAGATACACCCGAGAGTCTTTGCCTTTTTTTTGAAAGTTTGAAAAAGTCATCTTTCTTGAAAATCTTTTTTGTTAGGCCATGCCGGGAAGACAAATCTCATAACCGCAGAGAAAATCAGCACTTTAACTTGCGGCTTTTGGGTGCATTTCTTCAACCATATGGGGGAAGAGATATCTTGTGAAAGTTAGTATGCATTATTTAAATTTCTAGGGGGAAGAGATGTGAGAAGAATTATTCAAGCGTGAGAAGATGCATTGCTGATTCAGTTTATGTCTCCCCGAACGGTTAATCACTAAGTTTATTCTTAAAGAAATAGTAATATTTGATGTGGTATCCTACTAATTCCGCTGTGCACTTAATTAT
This sequence comes from Tanacetum coccineum, assembly GCA_026074375.1. NCBI lineage: Eukaryota > Viridiplantae > Streptophyta > Magnoliopsida > Asterales > Asteraceae > Tanacetum > Tanacetum coccineum. The sequence continues at coordinate 17,347 of BQNB010107697.1, read as the reverse complement.
TCTAAGCTTGTAAGAAAGCTTTGAAACTGCTCAAGAGAGGATTGCTAGTTTGGGGGAAGCTTTGAAAGCTTCTAAATGAAGAATATATGGCATGAATTAGGGGGAAGCTGATTCAGAAGCTTCTCATTAACCAAAAAGTGTATGGGTTGCCTAGTTTATGCTTATTATAATATTTCTCCTAAAAGGTACTACAAAGATGATTAATGTTGGAGTGCAGACTTGAAGTCAAAGATCACATAAGACATCATCAGTATTGGAAGCCTCATGGAAGCTCTTTTTCTTAATCAATATGTACTTGTTTGGAAAATATTGTATGTAATTCCGTATATCGACTCATGGGGGAAGATTGTTAGAAATTTATTTTATGTGACTACATTACAGAATTACCATAGTTTACCATAGTCACATACGCAAGAACTAGAATAGGCATTATTGTATAGTTGTGAGGCGTATGGACTATATATACCCCTCTATGGCTTCCATGGAGAGGTTGAGACTCTTGTATCATTTTCCTTTTCACATTTATTTTACACATTTCTTTCTCTCACTACACACTCTCTCTCTAAACATAGCTATCTTGTGGTTTGAGTCTCCCCAACCAACGGATCAATTATTCTTTAGTTTCTTCAAGAAGCAACACAATAAGGATCTACATATTAAGTTTCATGCAATCATAAGTAAATACAAAAGGGATCTAGCCTAACATGTTAAAAAGAAGTGAAGAACAATAACTAATCACGCAACACATAGACATATTGAATGATAAAAGATAGAAGATCTCACTTGATAAAAACATGTAGTTGAGGCTGTTACAAGAGGGTTGTGAAACCCTAAAAACAGCCTAAGATGCAGCTAAAAACATATTCTAATATTAGGGTTCGGTTCCCTCATGGAGCGATGGTTGGTGGTTCATGGTGGCCAAAATTTCTTCATGCGTGAGACACAATGTCACACACCACTACCACTACACCATTCAGTTAGTCACCACTCACCACGAGGAGATATAAAAACATCCCCTTCGGGCACCATCATAATTTAAACAAAAAAAGTGAGAGAGATTGTGTTTTCGTATGATGATTTAAGATTCAAACAAATATGTGCTTTGCGTAAATGATGACTGAGAGGGGAAATGGATGATTTGACACTTACGGGAGTTAGTGACAGTTTTTTATAGAGTGATGATTATGTGCGCATAACCTAAATAAATAAAAATGAGTGGCATATATACTTTTATGTTTATAACAGGACCAAACATTGTTTTATGTATGAAAAATGATTTTTATGCTTAATTAGCATGTCTACTTGTGTGCCTAATGTTTTGATTAGTGGATTTGAAATAGTGATCGGTGGGAATTAGGAGAGAGAAAATGCATAATACAAATGTACATGTGATATATGCATTAATCATGTTGTTAGGCATAGATTATAGGCCCAAATAGCATTACTCTGTATCATATCTTTACGTAAAGGATACAGTTACCTACAAATCACACAAGAAGATAAGTGACTTTTGCTGACTGAAAATAAGTGCTAGAAAAAGCTGAAAACAGTCAGTAAAGCCGCTTTTTATCTACTCCCACTCGAGTTAAAAGAGTCACTACCGGAGGGATCACTATAGGTCTATCCGCACATTCAGCAAAAGTAGAAAATATTTAAGGACTAAAAAATTTAGTCAGAAAAGGGTTTAAGCTATTCTAAGCAAACATCTTTTAATGACCAAACTTTCAATAAGTAAAAGTCACCAAAAGGCAAAAACTAATAAAAGTATACATAGCATGGTTCTTAAGATCTCGATCTTGATCTTAGAATCTTACGATTTTATAATACTGCAAAGCAAAAACGATCCATATCCTACGTAGGATCTTTGCATGCTTAAGATCTTATAGAACCACGAGCTAAAAAACTACGAATTTATGGGTTGTGTTTCCTAGATATTAAAAAAGAACAAGTTAATCTTTTTAAACATTTCATAATTATAATTTACGATAACATTCCTATAGAATATTTATATAATTTTGTGTTTATGATATATAATAATTTGTAGATTTGTATAATATTACAAAGACTATTAAGAAAATGACATTATAGTAGGATCTTACGATCCCGATCCGACCTTACGATCTCGATCTTGCAAAAACGCAAACGATCTTGGGTAGGATCCCGATCTTGAAAACCTTGATACATAGGCCACAAATTCCACAATGATTAAAAAAATAAACAGATAAACATGTCGTATGAGAGTTTCCTTATTAACGGTTGTAAGTCTAACGCATAAAAAGAAGACCAATTGAAAGCATAAAAAAAGGAGAAAACCAATCGAATAATTTACATTGAAGCCCTTGGTTCATGCCTATATATATGCATGGATGGTTTGATGTAAAAATGTACCACATCAACATATACTTTGAAAACACATACATATATACATCTATTAAGATTATAATGGTATATCTCTTTCCTTATATCTTATGCTTACTCTTTACTTCATTTTTGCTTTGTTATGCTCTTTGATCCATATATATAATATGCTACAATACAGGCTGACGTGAAAGTTGGAGGATGGGGGGGCGACGGCGGAAGTGGAGAGTGGGAGTTCCCATTTCCTGCTGGTAGTAATCTTTCGAAGATCCAAGTCATTAGTAACGCAGAATGCATTGTTTCAGTCATGTTCACGACTTACAGTCCACAAGGCGGACAACACAATTCTAAGAAACATGGCGGCGCCGGTGTGAAAGGTCCGGGTATATTGACTCATAATGTACGTGACCTTATAACATCTATCTATTTAATTATTTGTATTCTACACATAAAAGTTGTCTTCTTATTTGTATGAATATTAATGATCAGATTCAACTTGGTTTCGGGGAACTAGTATCTGAGATTCGCGGAACCTATGCAGTTTATCAAACTGTTACCGTCATAACATCTTTGACTTTTGTTGTTGGGACACAAGAAAACGGCCCATACGGGAAAGTCAATGGAACTGCATTCTCACTGCCCATCATTGATGGTAAGATTACAGGATTCTGGGGAAACTCTGACAAATACCTAGATAGCTTGGGAGTATTTGTTGCTAACCCTTAATTAGCAAGGCCACTTAATCCAATGTTCAGCAACACATAATGTGGTTGGAATTGGTAGGTATTTTTAAGTTTAAGAAGCTTGAGATCGAAAATGTGTACGTTAAAGAGCTGTGTTTTCTACTAGGTAGAAATGCAACTCCTTAACATGTATTATGTGTGATTTAATATTTTCCTAGTCATTTTCTAAATGTTGTGTGATGTAACGTATTGAGTCGTCACGATTGGAATAAGCACTATGTCGTGCAGTCTTTAACTTTATATTTTCTTGTACTCCGATCTTTAAAGGCTTCTAAATGGATATGTCTATTTTTCATATTTAATGCTTTTTGTACGCATTTCATTTTTGCTGTGATTAATATATTATAAACATCTATTTACGATGGAGAACTTACCAGTCATGAGATTTGATATGCATACAAAACATCCAGTGTATAATAAACTTATCAAGTTGATCAGCTTGTAAATTTAAATAACTTAAAAGCTCATTAACTAAATATAAAGAACTCTTAAACTAGCTTGTTGTAATTGAACATACGGACAACTTATTTATTATTACTCGAAAATCTATCTCCAAGATCGTAGACTAATAAATTCAGGCCTACAAGTTAATACTAATAGATAGATTCCCTGAAACATACTTCAAATTATTTTTTGGATGTCTAGGTACATTCAAAGAGGATAAGGACCAGGAAATGGGAAGTGGTATGATAAGGATAAATGAGTCCAATCCAGAAATTCAATGATCACTACAACTTCTCACAGTGAGAATGTCAATAAGGACGAGCTAAAGGACTAATAGGACAACAGCATAATATGCCTAGGTTTAAAGTATTGTAAAATGGAGTGACCTCCCTTAGGGGGAGATTGTTGGAAACACAAAAAGTGTCGGTCACTTCCAAGTTGTAATAGTTTTAGCTCGTAGTTAGTATAATGATTAGATTAGTAATCTAGTCCGGCCCAAGGCCCATGGGAAGCCCATCATAGCCTATGGGCCGGCCATCATGTAAGTATATAAGCCCTCTCCTAGCCTTGGAGAGGGGTTGGTTGTTTCAATTTTCCATATTTTTTCACATAGTAAGAATATCATCCATTTCATCACTTTCTCTCTCTAAACATCACAACCCACATCTCTCTCTCTCTCTCTCTCTCTCTCTCTTGTTCTTGGTAGATCATTAGATTACTTGTATTCTTCAAAGAATTGTGGCAAAATGCTTTATATATTAGTATAGATAAGCAAACGACGTGGTCTTGTAGATGATTTAAAATACTTAAATTTTGATTACATATATTTTTTACAAAGTAGTAAGTAGTAACATATGTTTGTGTACGTAGTTCCCAATCTTCAAATGTAGCAGTGTTATAAAAGAGCATATATTACAATAGGGATATGTTATAAAGACTACTCATAAAAACCATTTGTACCCCACTAAGCCCGTGTTTTGTTTTTTTTGTTATTTTTTTTTTTAATTTTTATAATTTTATTTAGATTATACAACTGTGAAACAGAAAGCCGAAAAAAAAAATATAAAGTTCAACAAGTTAAAAGTATTAAACTATCAAAAAGTCTTAAAAATTTACTCAAGGTAGGGGTCGATTCTAATAAAGGTATTAAACAAAAAAAATTCTTCATAAAACGGTAAACTTACTTTTTTTGCCAATTTAGATAACGATCATCTATTTAATTTTACATTCAAATCCATCTCGCCTTCACTACCCTTAATCACTGTCGCTATGTCCAATCCCACCCACCACTACTACCACCAACGAGGCAACCACCTACGCCACCATCAATGCCACCTTCTACCACCAACCACCCTGTGGTGGTTGGTGGGTATGGGTATGGTGTGATTGGGGTAGTTAGGGGGTTGCGAATGACGACGGTGTTTTTAGGGGAGACAATGGTGGTGACGACAATGTTAGGTAGTGACGGTGGGTGCTGTTGGGGTAAACATGAAAGAGTCATGTCCATGTGTTTTTTGAAATTTCTGTCTTGAGCATAGATCTTAACATCTATGCTCAACCCAGAAATTTAAGTATGTGAACGTCCACGGATTAATTCCACCCCGCTCCCGCGTTCCAACATTTACGTCATAGCAACCTGCGACATATCATATGGATATTGTTAAACCATGCCAAGAATTAATTGAAGAGTAAACATATAAGACAATGAAATAGATGGAAAGAATACCTTTTTTAATCTTGATTTATGTATGCGAGTGTTTTCTACGTATATTTTGATTTGGTACATATTACTCCAATGCATACATAAGTATATATAGGCATGTACCAAGGCATGTAAAGTAAAATACGTACATTCATATCTGTTTCATTTGATATCATTGGTTGGATAACACCAAATTACTTGAACTAATACGTGTAAGTGTAGCTTGTTCGGTTCTTTGGTTCAAGCGAATTGATAATCAATTGATGTCTGTAAACCTTTGAAACATAAATTTGTAGCAACATATAAAATAGCATACATGTATTGATGTATATATTACATAAATATAAATATATACCACTCAAAGTTCAAGCGATAAAACATGTAGAAATAAGAAAGACTATATTATATTGCAACTGCAATATGCTCAAATGATCACATTGTGGATGTAACAAATTGAATGTAGCGTTCGCACTTGATTCATATTAAATTGCATGTAACATAAAAATTCACGCTTTTAAGTGTGAGCACACAATTAAGAGTAAAGATTATAGTGTATGTATCTCACATGTTTCAAACACATGTTTCCATACACATATTACCGGTCTTTATGCACTCTTATGTCTTAACAATTGGCTTATTGTTTCTTGACCACATTTAATATTAGTATAGAGGCGAAGGTGTCGGAGCGATCGATGAGCTGGATAACAAATCACAACGTGTTTTAATTGGAAATTCTTAATGAAATTTCACACCATAATATTATGATGAACTAGTACATATGTTGTAGAACTAGTACAAAGTAATAAGTGTAAACACCCTAAAATAATAAGGTGCTTCTAGAAAAAAAACACAACAACTGGCATCTTCAATGTTGACTTGCAAGGGGACTTTCAAAAGTTTTTCTTTACTAGTTTTTTTTACATTGAATATTAAAAAAAAAAAAAATGCACGTCTGTTCGGTAACATAATTTCTAGTACTAACAAAATTGTTTAAGACATTCAACTAAAAAGTTGAGAGTGTATTGTGCGAAAATCTAATTAATATAAAAAGATAGGTTAGCAACAATGGTTGTGAGAACGCTATTAATATTTCCCTATTCAGAATAAGATCTCAACATGTTTTTCGAGTGTAGCAAAGTTGTGTTTCTACATACTATCTGTCAATGATTCAGTGTGTTTTGCAAGTGGTTATGTGTGTGTTATGGGTAGTTTATAAAGACTCCCTCTAAAAAGCTATATATACCTCTTGATTTTTTGGTTTTTTTATTTTTATTTTATTTTTATAAATTTTTTTATGTTACAAAACTATGAAACGGAAAGTACGAAACGAAATTATAAAGTTTAACAAGTCAAAAGTATTAAACTGGCAAAAAATACGGAACATAAACTGATAAAAAAACTGTGTTGCACTGTAAACTGACAAAACAACATGTTTTGTACTTTTCTTGTACTTTTTAGCGGGTCAGAGGGTATCAATAGTAGCACCCGTGTGATTATTAATACCCCTCCTAAAACACTGTTTGTACCCACTATTTTTTTTTGTTTTTTAATTTTATTTTGATTTTTATAATTTTGTTTACGTTATAAAACTGTAAAGCGGCAAATGCGGAACGATAAATATAAAGTTTGTCAAGTCAAAAGTATTAAACTTTCAAAAAATACGAAACATAAACTGATAAAAGTGTTGCACTATAAACAGATGGGACAAAAGAAATCTTTTGTACCTTTTAGTGGGCCAGGAAAACCAATAATAGTACCCATGTTATATATGGAAGTCTGCAAGTCTGCAAGTCAGAGTTATGATTGCTTCTTATTTTATATTAGGGTGCTACTATTGGTACCCTCCCTGGCGAGCTAAAAAGTACAAGAAAAATACTAAAAAGGTACAAAACATGTTTTCTTGTCTTCCAGTTTACAGTGCAACACAGTTTTTTATCAGTTCATGTTCCGTAATTTTTGACAGTTTCATACTTTTGACCAGTTAAACTTTATATTTTTCGTTCCGTATTTTTCGTGTCGGAGTTTTATAATATATACAAAATTATAAAAATAAAAACACAAAAAAATCAAGAGGGTATAAACGGTGTTTTAGGGGGGTACAAATAACATAAGCCGGTGCTACTATTGGTACCCCTGGCCCGCTAAAAAGTACAAGAAAAGTACCAAAAAGGTACAAAACATGTTTTCTTGTCTCCCAATTTACAATGCAACGCAATTTTTTATCAGTTCATATTCCGTAATTTTTGATGGCTTGAGATTCGATTGGTACGGCTCCATAGGGGATTTAATAGTCTTTTTGTGGGCCTGGTCTCAATTTTAGTTCAGCGGTAATTTTTCAAGTTTACGTGGTCTCTCAAGTGGTATATGTGTTATTGAGTTAACTTTTCTGTGTTTTTTTATGTCAAGATTGTTATTTGATTTGTTTCTTTTGTTTTCTTTCGCGTCCCTTCCTTTTGTTAATTAGTTTGTTCAACCGTGAAAGAATAACTTGCATTATATTTTTCTTTTCTCTCTTTGAGAGGTTCTAGGTAAGTTGTTGCTTTTCTATAAAAATAAAATATAAAGTGGGCACATATGTGGATAAGGCGAGAACTAGTTCGTCTAATGTGAAAGATTCTAGTGTCCAATGAAAATGGAGATGAATCGGTTGGTAATGAATTTAAGCCGATCTCGTATGTTAATGTGGTTCATAGAGAACCTATGTCACTCATGAATGGAGGCGAAAAGGTTAGTAATCATCATGTTAATGAGTTTCCATCATATGCTACTAAGCTTAGCCCTACGTCTTCGATTAAGGCTAATCTGCGAAAACATGAAGCTAATGTGCCTAATGATGTGGATTATGATGTTTTGTTAACTTTGGAATTCACTCTATTGATGCAACATTAACTAGGATCTCCTTTATGTTTTAACGATGATAAATAAAAATTTGCAAAACGTAAAATCACAAATGGTAGCTTAAATCCGCAAAACCGGATTTCACCATCTGGCGCGCTCGGCACGCGTCAGCGCGTGGCGAGCGCGCCACACGCGAAATCCGTTTTGCGGATTTAGCAATTGTCGGCTTTCCTCTTACCCGACACATGTGAAAACTTCTATAAAGGTATGTTACATGATAATTGAGAATTTAGAAACACTCCAAATGTGGTTTAGACTTAGAGAGGAGCAAAAACGAATCCTCCCATTTTTGTATAAAACGCCAACTCAAATCTTTTATCAAACGCCTCTAGCCAAGGCCGATACTTATTTTTAAACCTAGTATGATCATACCTTCAACATTCCAACAAGCAAAAGCAATCATTTGACCTTAATCCGGATTTTCGTTGTTCCTAATCACGTAACGGGTTTTACTCCCTTATTTGTCAAACTAAGTCAAAGGTCACTTTACTTAAGATGCAAAGCACTTAGCTTGTTTGCATCAAGATGATCAGTGATAAAATTCATTGTTGATTATCATGGATTAAAGTGTAAATGACTAATTGAGTTTATGGTTTTTGGAATTATTCAAACAATCTTAGTTTCAACAAGATATCATTAGATTCCCCAACCTAGAACTTCTAATCACGTAGGCATAATGTTCTTCCCAATGCTTTGTAGTCTTCACACAATCATTTCTACCATAACCCATGGAATCAAAAATACATGGCTAAAAATCTATGTTACTACCTAATCTTTCACTATAACGGGCTCAGATGTGGGATTCATCCCAATGCATTGTAGTCAAAATTGTATCTTCCTTATGGAAGTAGTTTGCCTATGTAACGGGCTCAGATGTAGGATTCATCCACATCTGGTGTACTAAATCCTTTTTTGGAGTAATAAAATTGACCGGAGAAACCCTTTACCTAAAAATGAAAATAAAATATAAAAAACTTTTTGGTAACCCATTTTAGATTAAGTGATGGTTTAGAACATGTCTAGCTTAGCCTCTTGATGGAAAAAGAAAGGTTTTTGTGAGTCTCCGTAATTAAAGGAAACAGGTTCTGGCCTACTAATTAATAAGAAAAGAAGCACCCCAAGTGGTTACATGTACATAATGAAACATCGGCTAATAACACAATGCACAAAATAATGAACATCGGCTTACATTTTTCAGCTAAGGTGTAACTGTGATATGTATATTGTGCGTCTTGTTCCGGTATGACTAAAATTAAAACAAACGATCAAATTTGTTGTGACAGATCGCAATACATATTATCTCCCCATTCCGAATATATACTATTACATTACAAAACATCATCTCCCCATTCCAAATATATACTATTACATTACAAAACAACATCGATCCCCATTCCAAATTCCGTTAATACGTACCCAACTTGACTTAGATAATACTCCATATTACTAAGTGGAATTAATTACCAACTTGACTTAGATAATACTTCATATTCCGTTAAGGTCAAAGTTGAAGAAAAAAGACTTAAAAAGTCAAATTTGATACTTAATATGAGACGGAGGGAGTACTAATATATAGCAAGTTACTTAATCTTAAAACCCTACTTCAACTAAACCAAAAACAACATAACCAAAACCAAAAACACCCAACTCGTAAAATTAAATTGACAACCCTAAACCTCTAAAACCCGCGGACACAACAACCCTTATGTGCCCCACATAAAGAGCTCATATCATCACTTAAAACGCCACAGGTGTCTTCTCAGCCTTAGCAGTGAAATTGACATTAGCTGTTTGGAACGCGTTGAATTACCATTTTGTGTATGATGTACGTTCTCAGCTTGGTCTCCTGCAAATCCAAGTTTTGTTGATTATTTTAATTTATCTAATACCGTTCTTATGCCTTTTCTTTTGAGAACTTTAAGTTTTTGTTGTACCAAAATGTAATATGAATCTCTCTAATTTTCTTTGACAAGAGATTTATTCGAAAGCAAAGAATGATGGTAACAAGATAAGATCTAGAAGCTGTAGGCAACAAGCAAAACATAAATATTCATTAACTTAGAAGCTTTTGGAGATCGGATTACAATAAGAAGAAATTAACGAATGCGTGACATACAAAGGTACGTGCTTATTCCTACGTAGATCTATGAGTGGGATAAGATCCTAATCTCATCATCGAGCGTGTCTTTGCGTGGGGACGTACTCAAGATCAAAGCAAATCCTATTCCGGTATTATCTACATATTATGATCTATGTGGCTGATTGAACCACCACGTCAAGACAAATAATTGCCTTAACATTGAGATCAACTGAATCAGCCCACGTGAGTAAACTGAAAACATCTTTTGGAAATCTTGAAGACTCACCAAGAACAAATAGATTTTCCAAAGAAGGCAAGCAACTCGACCACTGATGAAAAGATATGTTGTGATGTATCGAGAACACCATATATGTAACAAACGAGACATAGTGATAATGTAGATGATCAGTACCACGGGGATCTATTTTAGAAAGAGTCGCTAGGCGATTGCCACAAAGCGTCCATGTGTGAATGTTTATCTTGGTTACAAGTGAATTATATGATCGATGGAGAAGTATGGTATTCGTATACCACCTTGTGGCATAGTTGGAAAAAAATGCATAGAACTAATTTTTCTCGGTTGCCGGTGACACCCAAAAAGGTTCCAATATGAGTAGTTTTAGTTGCAAGTGACGTTCAAATGGTTTTAAACTAGACCTTCTGTTTGTAAATGGTCACAATGTCTTAAAGTACTTCGAGTTTGCTGGACAGATTGATGTTTAGTTAGGATAGATGATGAGTTGAGTCAAACCATTTGAAAGCTCAATGCATCAGGTAAAGTTGATCATTGTTGTAGCAAAACTATAGTGTGAGCATATGAGGTGTTGTGCACACGAAAGTGATACTTGATACAGTAATTTTTTGTAAGAGGCTTGTAGCTTGTATGTTGGCTTTCTTGATCATTTTTATTTCTTCCAAGCTAGTTTTGTTCAATGCCGTTTTTAACGTTTCAGTTGTATGTAACAAACAGTGTATATGATTCATCCATACTTGGTCAATATGTCAAATTTCAAATAGATATTAGCTGGCAATTTAAAGAAACCTTTATTTTTTGAACCAAATAAGTAGAGTATGAAACAACTCTCTTTAACCTTCTTGCAGAAGAAATGATAGCTCGAAAGCAAATTAGATCGAACAATGGAAAGAAGATGCAAACTTCTAATTGAGATTTGTAAACTAAAATGTTGTGGTCCCCACTGTCGACCCAAAATGCAAAGGAAAAAGTCGACCCAAAGAATTTTGGGTCGAATAGTTTGGGTCGACATGTTAGGGTCGAAATTGTCGACCCTAAGTACTTTGGGTCGACACCCTTTGTAACTTAGGGTCGAAATTGTCGACCCTAAACCCTTATATTGTTGTAGTGTGGGTACTAACGACTGCGATCTTAGTTAAGCGACCTTGAAATGAAAATGGAGTTCCACCAGCACCCCCCCATGGTCCAACTTCTACCCTGGCAGCCTGCGGCATATCATTTGGATAAAATATACATATATAGTTACTAACATGTAAAATTAACTAACAACCAATTGAGAGTAAACATGCATAAGATAATGAATGAAATGGAATGAATACCATTATAATCTTGATTGATATCTTTATGTGTTTTCAAATATATTGATTTGATACATATTACTCCAAACCGTACATCAGTATATATAGGCATGCACCAAGGGCTCTAAGGTAAAATACATATATACACTCATATCGGTTTCATTTAGAGTTAACTACATTTTTGGTCCTTATAGTTTGCCGGGTTTAACGGTTTTGGTCCAATAGTTTAAAATGTAACGGATTGAGTCCGTTTTTGGTCGACGCATAACACATTTGGTCCATTTTCTGTTGACTGTTAGTTTGACTCGTTAAAATACCATAAAATGACAAATACCCTCAAATGATAACATGCAATGACTAAAATGCTCTTTCCTTCATTATTATTATTATTATTATTTTCTTTTTTTTTTCTTTTTTTATTATAAAACCTAAATTTTATTATTATAACAATTTTATTATTGCTATTGGTTTATTATTATTAAAAGAAATATATAAACATACAAATCCACATACAAATTTACCATAGCCAAATCTAAATATCTTCAAGTTATTCGGATATCTACCATACAAATTTACTATCCCGTTGAATCCACCAACAATGGCAACCTCTTTTTTCTAAAGGTTTCAAAAAAAACATACTTCTCTTTAAACCTACTAGTTGGTTACCCGCGCATAGCGGCGGCAATAAAAAATTTACTAACTCAACTCTTTACGCAATTTCCTATCCGCTTAGTAATTTCGTTTCACAACACTTTGAATGTATGTGTTCGTTTGGGTTTCCCGTAGCTTTCCCGGAACACCATATTAACATCATCATTCTCGCATGTAAAAAGACAACACTCTCTCCGAAAGTATATAGTTTTAATGTATCAAGTTTATATTTAATTAAGGTTAAAGTTGTAAAAAATATAAATCAACATAAAATAAACCTACTAAAAATGTAAAAAACAAAATTATAAAAATATATCAAAATGGATGTTAAATTAAAGAGCATAAAATTTTAAAAATTATGATGAAATTAGATCATAATAAAATTAAATTGATAAAAAGATATTTCAATTTGAAAATAAAGGTGTTTTTTTAATCAAAATGTGACACATGTCACTTTATGATGTGGTTCCCTAAAATGAGATGGATGGTCAAGATTGCACCTCCTTATCTTAATTTTTAATGGGCCCCACATTATAAATGCTTTATATAGTAGTATAGATAGATATCATCTTCATCTTGTCATCTTCATCTATCTCTTTTATTATTCAACCTATATCTTCATCATCTTCCTAAAAGAAAAACACTTATAAATTTAAACCCGCCAATACCTAAACATTCACAAATTATTCAAATTAAGTTTACTGGTTATAAAAACTGATTATAACTCCAGTTTTAGGAAAGATCTGGTCAGAGGGGGCAGGGGTGTTTGTGGTGATGGTTTGGTGGTGTTTGTGGGTCGGTGGTGATGTTTTTGTGGTAATTTTGTGGCAGGGGGTGTTTGTGGTGATGGGTTGGTGGTTCGGTGGGTCGATGATGGTGGTTTAGTGTTGATGTCGTGGCAGGGGGTGTTTGTGATGGTTTGGTGGTTCGGTGGTGTTTGTCGTGGTGGTTCGGTGGTGTTTGCCGTGGTGGTTCGGTGGTGGTGATTTAGTGGTGGCAGGGGGTGTTTGTTGAATAATGGTGATATTTATGGTGTTTGTTAGGTGAAGGAGATAAAAGTATAGAGAGATAAGTGAAAGAGAGTGTTTGGGTTTTTAATTTATGGTGGCCGGCGATTGGTTGTGGTGGCGGCGATGGGTTACGGTTAGGGTTTTCATTTGTGGTGGATGTGTTTGTGTTTTTTTTAAGAAGATGAGAAGATGTATTAATTTTAGTGAGTGGTGAATGAAAAGAAAAAAAGATATATTAATTTTAATGGGTGGTGAATGAAAAGGAAAAAAAAGATGTATTAATTTTAGTAGGTGGTGAATGAAAAGACAAACACACCCTTGTATTTATCAGTCAACTAAAGTCAAATTGACGGTGTTAGTGACGTTGGACCAAAGGTGTTACGGGTCGACCAAAAACGGACTGGATCCTTTACATTTTAAACTATTGGACCAAAACCGTTAAACCCGGCAAACCATAAGGACTAAAAATGTAGCTAACTCTTTCATTTAATACTATTTTTGAGACGTTTAATCTTTTAATGTAAAAAATTTATAGAAGAGATATTTATCTCTTTTTTTTGGTAAAGGGGAATACCCCGGTAAAATATTTACTTCAAACAAACGTTTAAGCACAACGGATGAGAGTGAAGTCTCTCATCTCGGCCTGTTACATAGGCACAAACAAGCACTCAAAGAGCTACAAACCAAATCACTACATAAGAATGACAAAACAAACTTATGGAAATACAAAGGAAATACTACTACTTCCTAATACGACTCTTAAGCCGGACATCAAAACGATCACATATCTCTTAAAGTTGTCCAGGTAAATCATAAACCTGTGCATCATAACCGTCTGAAAAATCCAACTCATCATCCTCAAGCTGCTTTTATGTACATTACACATTATCAATGGCATAGTTGGGCTTGCAGAGGCTCTGTGCAAAATCGCTTATATGATAACTAAATATGACGATTAAAGATAGATTGTAACGATCTAGCTTTAATTATTATGAGTTTTTCATCACTCTCGCATACTTGAAGTCAAGTTTTAACAAATAGTTGGAACAAAAATTCATATACCATCAACATTTTGATTTTGGAAATGAATTTTGAAGCCACAACTATACAAAGAGGTATATATTCGGAGGCCTCTATAAGTTTGAGGCCTTGTGCGCTAGCACACCTCGCACACTCTCATATACAGCTCTGCACATTATATCCCAATTAACGTTCAAACGATAGAAAATCAGTATTAAAGTGTAGCTGGCAATATATAAGTGAAATTACAACAATATGCTCAAATATTCCCACATTTAAAGGCATATATACATTGGATTAAATTCAAAAAATCATCCCAAAATCGCAGGCGCAATCTGTATCTTCTTGAAAGTGCAAACATCATTCCCGGCCTATAGGAATTTTTGGTGCAAACACCAATGTGAAACGACTAAAATGCCCACATTGAAATGACAAAGTTTCACTTAAGACAATGACATTTTAGTCATTTTCAATTTGGGTTATAAAGGATCCACAACTAAGGTTTCTCACATGAACAACGCATGCAATGTTGAAAAAGTAGGAAAATTTACTCTTTTACACAATTAAAAGTTGGTAACATAGTAACGTTCACATTTGGTTCGTACATAATCAAATTGAATATAAAAAAAATTCATGATTTTTGGTGTGAGCACATACATAAATAATCCTCACACATCAAGATTCACGATTGTGGTGCGTGAACATGTCCATTTTAACAAAATAACAAATAAAGCAAACGCTTTAGGTCTCAAATTTATAAGCGTCAAAATTTATAAATACCAAATATATTTTTTACAAAGCCCCAAAAATATTGGTATGGCCATTTTGCGTATTGTTATTAGAAGTTGAACAACACAGAGACAATTATTCTCCACTTACGATGTTCAAGATTAAAATTTTGGAAAATGAATCTACTTGTGCATAAAATCGATTAGAAACAACTATCTTCACACATCAAGATTCACGATTGTGGTGCGTGAACATGGACTTTTTAAGAAAATAGTAAATAAAGCAAACGCTTTAGGTCTCAAATTTATAAGTGTCAAAATTTTATAAACAACAAATAAATTTTTTACAAGGCCCAAAAATATTGGTAAGGCCATTTTGCGATATTGTTGTTAGAACTTGAACAACACAGACAATTATTCTCCACTTACGATGTTCAAGATTAAAATTTTGGAAAATGAATCTACTTGTGCATAAAATCGATTAGAAACAACTATTTTGCTATGTAATCTTTATTGAATATTATGCATCAAAATAAGCTACGAAGATCAATTTAAATATATAAAAGTAACTGCTTTTCTTGTTTTGTGAAACTTTTATGGCGTGTATCAAAGAACCTGCTTTAGGCCTCTTAGAATGTTAAGTCGGATCTGCGTATGAATATTTCAAACCTTTCAAGTGATTATTTCTAAATTAGACATAACATTTAGCGGGTAACTGTAACTATTGGCGATACATGTCTAGTCAAACTTAAGATTTTACTTTTCGGTTTTTGACAGATATAATTTCATGACGAACTGTTTTTATCACATTAATTAGTGAACTTAAGAAAAGAAAAAAAATGGCGATAAAAGAACAAATGCTAAGAAAAGAAAATAAAAAAGACATCACACCAAAAGAATAAAATTCTAAAGTGTAGTTAATATAATTAACCCACACTTCCGTGTATGTTAGTCTTTATATATTCCTAAGTATTAACAATTGGCTAATTTGTTCATTATTAACGTATTGTATTAGTTAAAAGGCAAATTTGTCCAAAAGACGAACTTTATAATACGTCAAAATGGGTTTTGACTAAAAAGTTAAAAAAAATCTTTGATAGGGAAAGTGGCACAAAAAAGTTATTAAGTTATGAGTCAATTCTAGTGAAGGTATCTAACCTTAATTTTGGCATAGAAAGGTAAACTTATGTTTTTGCAATTTAGGTAACTTTCTTAAATATTTAACGATCATCCGTTAAATGATACATTTCAAGTCAACCGTCGTCGCCACTACCATCAATCATCGTCGCCGCTTTCAATCCACCCACCACCAACCACCTCTGCCATCCCCAATGCCACTTGCCACCACTAATCACCCCACAGTGGTGGGTGGGTATGGTGTGATGGCAGTAGTAGGTGGGTCGGTAATGACGACGGTGTTGGTTTGTAGTTGCTAGTGTGTACATAGAAGTTGTTAGTTAGTAGTTGTAAGCTGATCTAACATTTAGATTTAAAAATGATTGGTAATTAAGTTGGTTGCAGCTGTAAATATAAAAGTGCAAAATGACATAAAAGGATATATGTCAAGATAATAAAGAACATAAAACTACAAAACTCGATATATGAATCATAAAGTTTTTGTTTGTGAGCTAATATATATTCCGTGTCCTTTTAAGACTCATTATGTATAAATCGGTATCTTTTATGCTTATGAGACAGACAGACTCTCAATTCAGTTTCTATTGGAACTGAACCTTTTCACTGCAATCGTCTATTCTTTTTTATTGATAATTTTGATAAAAAGTAGACCATTCAAAAGATAATATGAACAAGTTTTGAATGATCGAACATGCAAGATGAACACATATCTTAGAATGAAGCAAAGGCGTAACTTATATAACACCAATATTTTATATTGCTTTTGTATATACTTTAAAGTCATTTAAAAAAATCTATTATATAAAAAGACAAAAAGAAAGCAGTTGAACATATATGGATACATCCAAAATCCATGCATAAACATGGTGATAATGGGGATTAATGTGGAAAGTGCTCAGGTCATCCAAGCGGCTGCAAAGTTAGGATGTCTCGTTCTTAAGTGTCCTTTCTACTATCTTGGGACTAGAGTGGGAGGTTCTATGACACGTGTTCAAGCATGGCAAGAGATAGTTGAAAAAGTAAAG
>BQNB010107696.1:0-23114 GCA_026074375.1 Tanacetum coccineum | reverse complement strand
TTTGGTTAAAAATGCGAAAAACGCAATTTAAAGAATAAAACCCTAAAATTAATATCGGAAGTGATTAAAAATCACGAAATACTCAGGAAAGCTAATATAACACATATAATGCCTAAATAAATTTTTAACCGATGCCGGAACGCGACCGATGACGTTTCTCAGTTTTTACGCAGTTTAGTTCCTCGGTAAACTGTCAGATTTAAACGAATCGTATAAAATATAAAGTAGATGACTGGAATGGGTCGGAATACTAACCGGGAATTTACGGGGTGTGACATCATGCATGATCACAGTCCTTAAGTCGCCATAACATGGTAACCAACTCCTGCCATTTAAGCACAGAGTTCCATCCGCACGTGGTTCCAACTTTTCCGTTCTAAGTTTCTCTGGATCTTTTGAATTCTCAACCAATATACCCCAACATCCTCCTTCTTGATGTTCTCCGGCTTTCGTGCTTCAGTCTGAGCTTTCAAGATTTGTTTAGGAAGATCCAAGCCAATAGTCATCACTAAGGCCCGAACCCTTAGTGGTTCTCGTTCCTTCCTGCTCAGAGCATCAGCAACAACATTCGCCTTCCCTGGGTGATAACGAATTTCGCAATCGTAATCACTCAGCAACTCTAACCAGCGACGTTGCCTCATATTTAATTCCTTCTGATCAAGAATGTGTTGTAAACTTTTGTGATCAGTGAACATCGTGCACTTGGTTCTGTACAGATAGTGCCTCTAAATCTTTAGAGCAAACACTACTGCCCCAAGTTCTAAATCATGAGTCGTATAGTTCTTTTCATGAATTTTTAACTGGCGTGATGCATAAGAAATCACCTTTTCTCTTTGCATCAACACAGCGCCCAAACCCTTCTTTGAAGCATCGCAGTATGCGATGAAATCTTCGCTTCCCTCAGGTAAGGCCAGGATTGGTGCACTGCACAGCTTCTGTTTCAACAGTTGAAAAGCTGCTTCTTGTTTATCGCCCCAATCAAACTTGACACCTTTCTGGGTTAGTTTGGTCATTGTCTTGGCGATCTTTGAAAACCCTTCGATGAATCTTCTATAATAGCCGGCAAGGCCCAAAAATTGGCGAATCTCTGTTGGGGTTTTTGGAGACGCCCAATCTTTGATAGATTCAATCTTGGCAGGGTCAACGTGAATACCTCGACAGTCAATCACGTGACCGAGGAACTGTACCCTGGAAATCCAGAATTCACACTTGGAGAACTTGGCGTACAATTCTTCCTTCTTAAGCAATTTCAAGATCTGCCTAAGGTGTTCTTCATGTTCCTTCTTACTTTTGGAGTAGATCAAAATGTCATCGATGAAGACAAGACCAATTACAAACTTGTCCAGATTTTGGGTTTACACACCCGGTTCATTAGGTCCATGAAACAAGCCGGTGCATTAGTCAAACCAAAAAGACAACTTGGAATTCTTAGTGACCGTTATCGAAGTCCTGAATGCAGTCTTTGCTGGGGATGTCTTCTTCTCGAACTTCAACTGTGATTACCATGACTCAGATCGATCTTTGAATTAAATACTCGACCCTTGCAGCTGGTCGAATAGGTCATCGATCCTGGGAGTGGGTATACGGTCTTCACTGTTAGTTTTGTTTGTTCAATTCCCTGTAATCGATGCATATCCGGAAAGGACCCATCTTTCCTTCGTTACAAACAGAACGAACTCCCCAGGGTGAGGAAACTTGGTCTTATGAAGCCTTTGTCGTAAGTTCATACAGTTGCTCACTATTTTCCTTCATTTCGGATGGTGCTAATCTATATGGTGCCCGTGCTACAGGTGTAGCACCCTGGGGTAACATATCATTCGAAAAAACTCCACTGTCGAGTGGGTGGTATACCCGGAAGTCCTCAGGAAAGACTTCAGGAAAATTCTTGAACAAATGGCCATCTTTAAGTCGTTTTATCCTTTGATTGTCTTCGTCTTTGGTTGCGGTGTAATTGGCTAAGAATAGTGACATCCCTTCGTTAAGTACTATTGAGCCTTTACGTACACGAAGATGATGTTTTATCGGGTCCCGTGTTTATTGCTCTGTCCAGTCACACGATACGATTAAAATTTGTTCAAAAGGATTCACGATACCGATCTTTTTCCGCTTAGCAATAACAGAATCTGGTACTTTGCCAACCAATCCATACCAATTATCACGTCAAAACTACCTAGTTCTACGGGCATTAGGTCTATGTTGAAAGGATGATTTAAGAGGTTTAATGTACAACCCCGGATAATAGTATTTAACCCAACTATTCATCCGTCAGCTAGTTCGACATTCTAAATCTATGAATTATTGCAAGTCGGTATTGATAAACAATTCGAGAGCAAATGCAGTAGATACAAAACTCCTTTCGGCACTGGTATCAAATAAAATAGATGCATATCGGTTGTTTAGGAGAAACGTACCTGTGACGACATTGTTGTTCGGGTTTGCCCCTGCATTGCCCACGGCATACACCTTTGCCTGAGCCTTGGCATTTCCAGCCTGATTACCCTGGTTGTTGTTGTTCTTCCATTTTGGGCAATCCTTCTTGAAATGCCCTTGAGCACCACATTCAAAACAAGCCCTCTGATTAGCCCCAATGTTGACATTTGGGGGACTCCTGCGCAGTCACGTGATGCATGACAAAAATCAGTTGCACTTGTGGCCATTTGGGAGCAAAGGACCAATCATGGTGATAGTTAATTTAGGACACAGAGGTATAGGGCCCTCCGTAATGGTCCTCTGTCAACCCTATTTCTGAGGCATAGCTCTTTTAGTGTTTTGTCTTTGTTTGGTTGTTGATTCTGGTTGTCCTGGCAGTGTTCATCAGGACTTTGTTTTGTTGTATGTCAGCCTGCGTTCTGCCAAGTGTTGAATATCTTGTCCATGAGATCAGTGTGGCGAACTCAATGGCATCATGCTAGTTTTTTGGCTTAGTTGCCATCACACTGCCATGGATCGGGTCGGGCAAGCCACCGACATTTTTTCTCAACTGGTCTTATTTCTTCCGGAGGAATCATCCGATCACAATTAGTGCCAGTTTCTTGGAAACGTTGGCATAGGTGTACTCATAGTTACCCTTCACCTTCAATCTCAAACATTTTGAACTCAGTTGCTTAATTTCGCCCCTTGGCAGTAATTTGTTGTCATCTCTTTTTAAGTATTTCCTCCATGGCATTGCTATGGGCAGGTCTTCAGGAGTAGTGGTCTTTAACGTTTGGGAATTCCACCCATTTGTATGAGCATTTCCTTTGCCGGGTAACACGTAGCAAATTTGACCTGCTTGATACTGTACAGTTGCTTATGTGTTAATAGACTCAATCTTTTCAAACATCTGGTGAGTCAACAATCCCTTAGTGCCCTTAAAGTTCAAGGGTTGGCATTTTAGGAAAGTTCCGGGTAGGTGTATTCCGAGCAACCTACCACAGGCCTTCTGGACACCGTTCCTGAAAAGTATGGCTATCATCGCAATTTTGGTTGATCTCCGGGCTGCCAGTGCCATAGGCAGAGTAAAGCCTTCGTTAATCATTGCCTGATTTTGGCATTGGTAACAGATGTAGTGGTATGAGTGTTGTGACTGGTGTTGGTGTTGCACCTGGGTTTAACCTCGTGGTCCTTCTCTTTGGTGCCATTTTCTTTAAATCACAAGGTAAACATAATAACGTTTGATTTATAAAATCATTAACTATGGACATACATAACACATTAAATAACACGAGATCACATCAACACAGTGAAATGTACAACTGTTATTGAAATTAATCGTGGTATAACCAAATCGACATTCATTTAATATAAATTCGATTTCATAGATAACATAATCCGTCCATTTCATATATAACTTGGAAAAACATACATGTTCGGTTCAGATACAAGATGATTACTACACTTAGGTTACAAGACAAAAGAAACAACCTAAAGCCATACTAGCCGGGATATACCCGTAACACTTAGTATGTTGTACAAGGTAGATAAACACAGAACAAAAGACCTATACTGGGTTAGCTAAACAAACAAATGATCTATACGCTGCTAGCTGGGAATAACCCATAATACTTAACAGGCTGCATAGCAATACTACCAACATAACCAAAAAAAAAAAATTTTTCTAGGAACTGTCTACCAGCCTCTCCTGGTGCATCAGGCTGTGCCGGACCTTTTGCGGGTCCATGCTGCCTCTGAAACTCGACCATCTGTGTCTGTAGTCCTTTCAGCAACCTCAATGTCTTAGTCAACTGAACCTGTCTCTTATGGTCTGATGCCAACAACTCTAAAATCACCCTCTGTCTCCTATGATCTGCTGACTGTAACTCTGAAATCAATGCACTCTGCGCATACCGTTAGTACGTAATGATATAAACATTGATCGTGCATAGTCGCTAGACATCCATGGATATCCCCCAAGCCTCACGGCCATCTAGCCTCTCTCTCTATAATTACTGCTAAACGACGATGAACAGGCCCTTATCACCTATAAAACAATGTTGACTCGGCCCATCAATCTTAGTTGAGATCCGGTCCATCTCGAGCTTCACTCCATAATACCATACTTGATGGTAGTTCCTCCTTTGGCTCAACAATGGTTGAAAGATCACGGTAAAACTCTGATTGACCCCTCTAGGGTGTCCGGTTGCATATCTCATCAATGGTCCTTACCGATCATCCAAGTATCTGTAATGCCATAGTCTAACTCCCTAGACATTCGGAATGTCCTAGGAGCGAATCTATAAATATACGATGATTCCTTAAAGGTCTCCCCTTGCTACGGAATAGGGTTTTCCCTAGGTTAGGCTAGGTCCGTCCTGCCTTGCAGCACCGCTGTGAACTCCCCCGACTCATGACTAGGGTGTGGGGAGAAGCAAAACGAACCTTTCCGACGCTGTAAACAACTCTGGGATTCTCAATATAAGTTGGCTATTGGTTGGTGGTGATGGGATAGGTAATTGT
This sequence comes from Tanacetum coccineum, assembly GCA_026074375.1. NCBI lineage: Eukaryota > Viridiplantae > Streptophyta > Magnoliopsida > Asterales > Asteraceae > Tanacetum > Tanacetum coccineum. The sequence continues at coordinate 18,179 of BQNB010107696.1, read as the reverse complement.
GTGTGATTGGTATTTGTGGTAATGGAGGATGATAGTTGGAGTAAGTGGTGATGGTGGTGGGTTGGGGGTGGTTAATGTAAGAAGTTCTCGACCTCTTCCATAGGAGACTAGTGATTGATATGGATGGCTCATCCCAGATAGATATCTTGGCGGTCATACGGTGTACATGTGGGACATAGTCGGCCGGAGCTGGGTGCTCCTCCTCCTCTTCCTCATCCTCGTCTTCGTCCTCATCATCATCATTCTCCCTATCAGCAGGGTAGTCAGCTGGATCCTCCTCCAGTTCCTCCTCCGGATCAGACTCAGGAACAAAGTCCAGTGGGGGAGGTGACTGCGGCTCCTCGGGGCCAGGTATGTAGTCAGGCGATGGTGGAACCTCAGGGCCAGGTATGTAGTCAGGCGATGGTGAAACCTCAGGGCCAGGTATGTAGTCAGGCGATGGTGGAACCTCGGGCCAGTATGTGTTCACAATGGTGGAACTTGTAAGCAAGCCATTATGTAAGCATTATGGGTCCTCTGGCTAATGGGTGGTCCATTGTAATTCCGGTGAACCAATGTCTAAATCGTCCTCAACTGGAATGGGTACTGATGTGTATGTAACTGTAGAATGCTTAGAATCTCACATGATAATATCTGAAATCAAAATTAGCTTTTTTTTATATTAAAGGGGGTTTGCTATATAAGAGCTATAGTTAATTATACATTTTATTAACATGTATTCAAAATCATGCATGCATCTAGCCTAACGACTAATGCACCATTAGTGTCTGTATGTCCGTGAAAAACCCTTTGTATGAATGCAATTGTTTGAAAACGTTATAGTCTCCAGCAAAACCATTTGACTTGGTCTCTATAACCTTGGCTCTGATACCAATCTGTAACACCCCCAAATTGGGTCGCAGCGGAATAAGGGTCCGGGGCGTGTTACTTCTCAGATCAATAACACAAGATAATATAAGAACGACCAAAAAGTCGTTTAAAACTGATACATTGGATTTAATAAAGTATGTGTTACAAAAGCCCGAAGCTTTACTTGTTTACTTGTTATTATTATAAAGATTTCCAGCCCATAACAGATATACAAAATGTTAATGCGGACTAAATCTTTATGAACAAAGACTTCAATATGATATAACAACCAATGTTTCCATTCGACCTCGTGCTTAAAGACCTCCTGAAAAACATTGCATTCGTAGAAAGAACGCGGTCAACATAAGTTGTGAATTTCATTCGGTTTATGTAAATGTATATGCAGGGACCGCAAGACTTTTCCAGTTGATATAATTGCAACAGAAGCAGAGACCACAAATGCAATACGTTTGCCGAAGCTCATGACACCAAAGCTCGACTTAATTGAATCTAGAATTTATAAATAAACTACCATACATTGCCCATGATTGTTGTTCAATGACCCGTACATCCAGTATCCGACGATGAGATATACGTTCGTTTCCAGTGTGCATGCTAGTCACACCGAACGGGGAGGTCGAATCGCTAATAGTAGATCTGATCTACATTCATAGCGCTCACTTTCCAGTAATTGATATCATTCAGGATTCATTGGGCAATAGTGGTTATCGATACTTAGGCAACACGTAAATCATGATAATTAAAATGTACACTTGCGTCCAATTTGTAAAAACATGCATATGTTTCTCACCCTAAAACTTGTAAATCAATAATTGTAAATATGGGGCTTATTAACTCACCTTAGTGAGTAAAAGTAACAAAATATCCAAGTCAAAAACGCGTCACGCAACGCCCCAAATGATAACCTAGTTAATATTAGGTCGAATCCAGTTATTCCAAGTTTGTTGTCTAACAACAACTGTATATAATCCTATTATGTTTATCATCGTTACTATGTTTTCGGGCTATCATAATTTTATGAGGTAATGCATACATGACGTACGAGGAGTCCTAGGAACACTTTAAAATCGTTTAAATCCAACCAACTCGGGATAGATACAGCCATCGCGATAGAAGGCTCATTATGACAATTCCCTAGAAATATAGCACTTCGATAACTACAACATATATATTCTATATAGCGATATCACCATCTAATCGTTTTTGTGAAATCGTTTTATAAAGTTCTAAAAACGTTTATATCACGCCTTTTAGCAAAAATGACATAACTTTGTCGTTTTAAGCACACAGTTTCTAGCGTTTCTTATGCCCACGCTTTATCGGATTAAGATGATGTGATCATAAAATCACATTTTTTTTAAGTTTTTGAGATTCTGAATGATGATAGTGTTTTAATGTTCTTATAGCTATAAAATCATTTTTATACTTTTAATTTACGGTTAAAACCCTTTTTAGCCGTTCTTATTCGTTTATAGCTTCCGTTTTTAGCGATTCTTTCTAAATTTTCTCGTAATTGAAAGTTTTATTCATAATATTGATGTTTACAAGTTTAAGTTTTCTGCCATGAATAGTAAACTTTTTTATAAAATTTGGTTTATAAAGTATTTAGCGTTCTTAAACTCGTAACTTGTGTATATCCTTGTTATTTAATCCGTTCTTTTCGAGTTTCTTATCATTTTGAATCCTTATGAGATGGCTCTATCTTATAAGAAATGATAACCCCATGTTTGGATTTCTAATCCACACAAAAAAAAAAAAAAAACCCTTTATGTACCTTATATATTATTATGGAATATATACTTTATATATATACTTTTCCATTTACATATATGTACCACCAAATCCTTATAATTATAATATACTTATGCCATGTATATAATATAGTGTAAGATCCATAATTTTGTCCATTATTCTAAGATCACAAGTTAATATCTTCACATAAAATCATAACTTTTCTTAATGTGTGTGTGTGTGTGTGTTCTATAGTTTTTACACTATTAACATTTTCCAACTTTAATCTAACCCAATGTGTAACATATTATAATGTTTCATATTCCATGATATTAATAATTACATATCATATGAAAAGGTGTAAAAATCATAATCATAAGTAAGTTGTCATTTTAACATGTTTAAAACCCTAATTTGGTGATTTAGGTATATAGAACATGTAAACATATAAAGATGATCAAAGTGAAGACATAAAGGTTTTATATAAACTTGTATTCTATAGTGATGTATGATGTATGATCATTCAAGAACCCAAACCCTTGGTTAGATCAAAATCCAAAGCTTGCAAGAAATGAACCCTAGATATGTTTAAAGACCCTAATCCTTTCTTTCTTTGCTTATTTAACACTTGCAAAATGGTTTTATAAAACAATTCAAACACTTGAAGTATCTTAGATATGATGTGAGAGTACTTGTGTGACCTTAGAAAATCAAATTATAGATTTGTTTAGGTGGCTATTTTGAGCCATGAGCTTAAGAGAGAAGAGAGAAAGATTTTTGTGATTTTTGGTTAAGTGTTTATGAAAGTAAGAGTGAGTGCATGCTATTTATAGTGCTTAGGAGATATTATCAAGCCTCAAGTGCATGTGCTACGGAGTATAAGGAAAGTGATGTCAGGCACCTAGGAAGGCACAATGGAAACTAAGGGGGAAATATCTAGATATGTTAGGGCCTTAGTCACACAACTTGAAATAAAAAGATGATTCTTTAGTTCTATCTTCAAAAATAAAAATTCAGGCACACACACACACACACACACACTCATTTATATAGTATATATTTTTAGATATATATAAGATGATATTTTGATTATTTTGTGTATTGGGGATAAATCGGGGTAGTCGTTTATGTGCGTAGTTAGGTTTTGGTCAATTTCGGCGAATGCCAAAACACATTTTTTAATCGCAAAAAACATAATGCATTTTACGTAACAATAAATAAATTAGATGAACAAAGTTGATAATTATCCTCTCTCGCTCTCGCTCTCGCATTTAACACTTGCTTGATGTAAACGTTTAATCGTTTAATGCCCGTTTACATTGAATGATCATTTTTAGTTTACGCTATTTAGCTTAACTATTACGATTTAAGAGCAAACGCGTAAAACCCTAAAAATAAATTGTAAATTACATAATGTCATACAATGACCTAAAACACGAGGTGTTATATGGTAGGCAACGGATCCCACATACACTGTGATGGTTTTTGTCAAACAGTGACGCTTAATATCTAAACACATCATTCATAATTTTGTTTTTTGTCCCTCCCAATTGAAGGCGCTGATATCGTCTTAGGCCTGGCATGGCTCGGTTCATTAGGACCTATATTAGTAAACTTCTCCATTCTATGTTTGTCCTTTCAACACCAAGGTAACACTATCACCCTCAACGGTAAACCTCTCTCAACACCGGCTTCCTCAAGCACAATACAACATCTCATGCAAAAACATGCGATAACCTCCATGCACACACACACATCTTTTAACATGAAGAACCGTCGACAACCATTCCCGAGGACCCTCACATACAATATCTCCTAAACGAATATTCCTACGTTTTTTATTCACCCACATCACTACCACCACAACGTAACTATGACCACCATATCCCACTTACACCCAACGCACCACCTGTCAATGTACGTCCCTACCGTTACCCTCACTATCAAAAACAAATCATGACAGACCTTATTGCTGAAATGTTGAAAGACGGTCTTATTAAACCAAGTCATAGCCCGTATTCGTCACTGGTTTTACTGGTTCAAAAAAAGGATGGAACATGGCGCTTTTGTGTAGATTATCGCGCTCTTAATGCAGTCACTATCCGCGATAGATTTCCCATTCCAACAGTCTATGAGCTCTTAGATGAACTTCATGGTGCTCGTATTTTCTCTAAAATTGATCTTCGCGCGGGTTACCATCAAATCCGTGTCACCAGTGAAGACACCCATAAAACCGCTTTTTGAACAGTGGATGGTCATTACGAGTTCCTCGTGATGCCTTTTGGATTGTCCAATGCCCCCTCCACGTTCCAGTCCGCCATGAATGATATATTTCGAGATGTGTTGCGCCTCTTTGTACTTGTATTCTTTGACAATATCTTGGTTTATAGTCTATCAAAGGAAGCTCACTATCTTCACCTCCGTCATGTTTTTGAAACCCTAGAAAGAAACAGGTTCTTTGCTAAACTATCTAAATGTATTTTCTCAGTTAATGAGGTCCATTACTTGGGCCATGTTATCTCAAAAGCTGGAGTGTCCACTGACACTGAGAAAATCAAATCCATCCAAGAATGGCCCAAGCCCACAACGATCACCGGCCTTCGAGGTTTTTGGGGCTTAACATGCTATCTATCTATTCCCTCATTAATACAGGATAAAAACACTACACCTGTCACAATTTTAAACAAAGAACCATACACGTGTCCATCTCATATTACATTTCACTGTAGTGCTAGAAATATGCTCCGGCTTCTTTGTTGCAAAGTAAAAAAAAACCCCATAAACCACCCACGTTCTGCAAATCCCAACCAAAAATCACCCACAACTTCTGCTTGCCTTGAAACCACCCACATCTATTTATCAACTGAAACTCAACTAGTCTCTCAAATCCCAAATGTCGATGATAATCGACATTTATATTCATAATCACTCTAAGTGAACTACGATTAATGATTTAAAGATTCTTCATTCTCTTCAATCTTCATAACTAAAGATTCATATGGGTAAGTTTTGAGGTTTTATTTTTTGAATTTTGTTTTGTTAATTGTTATATCTATTCTTAATTCTTCTACTCATCTTGTCATTTGCTGAAAATGAAATCAAACTGTGATTAAAAACAAAAGAATACTTTTTATTCTTGTAGTTCTTTATATTGCTCACCTAAAGTGTAGTTATGAAATGGCCTCATGAAATAATGAAGTTTAGATTTTCTGATAATTTGTAGGAAACCATTGATTTGGTTTTTGACTTTCCATTGTTATCATTATATTCACAATGCATCTTATTTGAATAATTGTCAATATGGACTTTCAGTTACAAGGATACATAACATCATTTTGATTGGGAGGTTATCAGTAATCTTTTTATCCGCAATAAATATCTATAGAATGGTTTTAGGTTATGCTGATAGTCCCAAACCCATATGGTGACACTCTTATGCATGATATTAGTCTTATCTAATAGACATATTGGAGAAATTATGAAACATTGGCTCAGTATGACACGGGTTAGTTGGGGTGTGAGTTAAGAAAGCAAGAATTCCTTTATAATCTTTTTGTTTTGTAAAAGCATATTAGTGGTTGATTTTCTATTTTAACAGTTGGTGCAAGATGAACATGAAAAATGTTGCATAGGATGGGGCCACACTAGTATATGAATACTTATTCAATAATGAACAAAATTGTATAATTGACAGAAGATACTTGGTTTATTATGTCACTACACTATATACATATGAAACTTATATCCCACCTAACTATATTTCCATAACAACTAACAATGTGTGATTTAGCAATTCGTTTGTATTTAACCCTTTGGTGGTTATGTGCAAGCCTGTTAATGCTAATTACACTTTTTAGAAGAAGCCGGTCATTGGGTTGGAACGAAGGTTATTTATGTTCTTTTCATGCTAATAAAAGGATTGAAGAAGACATTGCCAATTGCCAAACCAGGTATAAAACAATAGTGTTTTTTTTATTCACGTGCCATTATTTTCATGAACAGGATTTTCTCTAAGGGTCCGTTTGGTTGGTGGGTTTTGAATTTGGATTTGAGATTGATGGTAAAAATTGTTGTTTGTTACGTGGGTTTGGCTTTTGAATAGTGAAGAGGGCCCACCAAAAGTAAAAGTAAAGGTATATGCTGGGTTTTCTCTCTCACACATTTACATTACACTATCTCATTCTTTCTCTCTCACACATATATAACTTTTTTTATTATTAAATAATATTTTTTAATCAATTTTATTATTAAATTCATAAAACAAATATAATTTATCTTTCCTAAACCTACACTAAATTCAAATCCTAAACCAAATCAAAATCCTATTCTAAACCTACTTATAAACCAAATGGACCCTAAAATTTTCTCTTTTCTAGCCAGGTTTGGCTTTTTCGGTCTTCCTTTTTTTCTTAAGTTCTGTATTCTTGCTGGATCTGTGAATTGGTTTTTACTTCTTAGGGCTGATTTGTAGTATAACATATACATGTTTGTTGGATTAAGGTTGCGAGTTTTTGTAAGAAACTTAATATGTTTGTAATTAGCTGATTATAAGGACCATGATATAAACTACTTTATTATTTTGAAGGAGTGATTTGTACAGTTTTAATGATGTTAAATTTTGATGACATGAAATAGTAAGTGTAACTTATTTTTTCTAGAAAGTAAGGCTCTTTAAGTTGGACGGCTTTCCTCTTATTAATTTGGTCTTGAAACGTTTTTTGGTTATCGTCTACAATTTCATAAGCACTCTGAAGGCTAAAGTTGGGGAATTGATTCCATAATTTGAAGCATATTTCCTTTAGAGCTCAAAATAAGAATCTAATTTCACTTCTCTTGTGTATAAAAATGTTAGAGTTTAGACTTTTCTGTGAACCTCTTCTTTTCTATCTAAGTGGATAAATAGACACTAAAATGGTCGGGTTGACGTCTGAGGTTTGTTATTTATGTATATGTAATAAAAGGTATTTTGGAGTTTGGACGTCTAACTAATAGTTTAAGACTTTTACTCAATGACTGCATCTTTATTTGTTGTAGACACGCATTGATTTATATTCTTATTCACAAATCAGTGTTTTAGCTTCTAAAATTTGTAAATATTGTCATAGTGCATTAGTGCTTCTTATTCCGATGGTACAACATAATATGGACTAAAGGTACAATCTTGCATAAGGTTGTTTCAAACTTCTTTTTAGTGGCCTATTATCAAAACATGATTGTTTTGGGTTTGTAGTCTATATGCGATTATGCTTCATGTTTGGTTCAAACCTCAAGGATCCAAAAAGCCCTTAAGGTATAATATTTTTTTGTTTTTTAAATTTCACAGTTATCAGGCTCACGGGCTTCCTACTTGATATCTGAACACAAAATTTCACTACAAATGTATTCAGAGTACGATCATATCTTTATCTTTATTTTTATTAAAATATAAATCGGCCCCGCTTCATCAAAACTGAGTAACACATTAGACATAAGGTATAAGAAGAGAGTTTTGGCGTGCAACTGAAGGGTGAATAACCGTTTCCCTATTTTCTTTTATAGATGCGAACAAGGCTACCATTCGAGCATTGAAGAATGTTGAAGCTATAGAACTGTTAGACCGGGTTGATAACTGTGAATGTGGTGGTGTTGTACTACATGCGACATTGTTGTGACGGAGGGCTTAAAGGAAAGATATGTTCAACTCAAATTTGCATTTCTCATTGACTCGAAAGCCAAGCTGATGTCTGTTCCCTTTCATTGGCTACACTATAAACTCATTAATTTGATATCAACATATTCGATGATAACTGACTTGCATTTCATTCTATGTTTCAGAAAGTTAATGCTTAAAATGGCGAAGTAGAGTCCGTAACTATTCCAACAGCATATAAGGCCTTTGCCATTTTCCAGGTAAAGTAAAATACCCTTTACACTAACAATGTGTTTATTCAAGAAAATTTATATAAGCACGAGCCACAAGTATGCAATCCTTAACACGCCTTAAATTGTCATTGAAGTGTTCTCCTTATTACTTACTACCCCTTTACAACCAGTTCTTATGTGATTTTGGTTTCCCCGTTTTGTAGAAATATGTTGCACTCAAGCTCAATCTTGCAAATCTTTATATATGTTTGAATAGAGATATAATTGTAAACCAATTCTGCAAATGGGTGACTTGGGTGTGATTATTGTATAATGCAGGTGAATAAAATGGAGGAGATTGCTTAACGCAGAGCATGGATTAGAAATGATGGTGTTTCACGGGATTTACTTGACGCAATTGGAGGGTTCCGACGCGCTGTTGTTATGGCAAACACAAGCCAAAATACCTCAGAACAAAAAGGTTTGTTCTTCCTTTTTCAAGACTCTAACAGGTTTTAATTTTTAAAGAATCTATGGCATAGTTGAGAAAAGAAAGTAATTCAGTCAACACGCAGCCGAGTTGACGGGTAAATAACCTTTACAAAACTTGGGCCTTAAGCAGATAGGGTTGAAATAGACGAGAACACAATGCTTAAAGATCTTGATCTAAACTATAGGTTTTTATCTAGAACCTTCTTGGTGTGGCGCTCTCCTAAAGTATGTATTTTCATTGCCTTTAAGAATGGTAAAACCACCCAAAGTTTTCTACACTTAAGTCTGGTAAATGAAACTCAACGAGTTCTGATAAAAGGTCGGTCGTTTCTTTGCCGAAAGTAACAACCTTTTATAATCGTTTTCCCGTTTAAGTCATTGTTTTTCTTTTTTTTCCTGTTTGGGTGGTTTTGTAACTAAGAAACTGCTTTAGAAATGGTCATGTTTATATAAGAATGCTTACTTTGTGTATAAGATGGTAGTATATGTATACGTAGCGTTTGCATTTAAGCATGCTTGATCTATATTTAAAGATGGTATTAACGAAAATAGCTGCTTACTTAACAATCTGTTGGTGGCTTTGCAGGTGAAAAACAAGGTTCATTTTGCACCTAATGCTGATCTGCATATTCAATATTCCATTTATATCTTGTGCGCATTCTTCCTTTCTTGAAGTGTCTCAACTAAGAGCATAATAAAGAGACGTAAATTTATGGGGATCGGTTAACATTACAAATTTTGCACTCCCACATCTCAGAAGGTAGGTGGTCCAAAGGTAACATTACAGATATGGCTAATTAAATTTTTGTCACGACCTTGCTAATATATAGTTATGAATATTCCAGTTCCGATTTGTGGTGATGGGAAATATGGAGTGCACAAAAGTAAGGATTCATAGAAGACTTGATTTCAAAGGCCCATTACTTGGGCAGTCAGCAGATAAGGTTGAAACAGACGAGAACACGGTACTTAAAGATCTTGATCTAAACTATTTGTTTTATCTAGAACCTTCTTGGCGTGGCGCTCTCCTAAAGTATGTATTTTCATTGCTTTTAAGAATGGTAAAACCACCCATAATTATGTGGATTGTTGTCATAATCTCTTTACAAATATGCATGCTGAATAGACCCCTTTATTTGATTATCATCCCCGCAACAGAGAAAATATATAATGCGTTTTGCAGCATATAGATGGAATGGCAGAGACACAGCAAAAAAAATATGGCGTTCTCATACGTTGAACATAACTTGCGTATGCAGATCGTATTACAGTGAACAAGGTATGTTTTCTACTGTTCTTAGTGATCTACTACCTTTGTTCAACTTATGTTCATTTCTGCTTATCTCATTTATATAAACATGCACTATGCGGCTCCCATTTTTTTGGTTGGACAGTATGCCATCACTGCTTTTGCCGATGCTTTGGATGATGTATCTATAGCTCTTGCGGAGAATAGTGGTTTGCCAGCCATTGAAATACTATCTGCAATGAACACTGAAACATGGGGTAAGAAGAGTCGTTGCTAAAATCGAAGCTGAAAGGAGAGGCGTCATAGGAGGGGGTGCATCAATTGCTAAACACGTAAAATGGTCAGAGTTAAAGTTGTGCGTAGACGAGTTCGCAGGATTGAAAGCGCAACACATGCCTGATGTTGTGCATCATGAAATAAGCTGATATGCTGCAATTAGTTTGGGTACAATTGTTGATGCTTTGTTTTTTATAACAGTTTAAGTGTGTGAATTTTATTTTGTTAACTAGACACTTAAATCTTTTTTCTAAAAGGTCTAAACAGACATTGTCAATGTTAAAGTAAGAACCAAAGGTAAAGTTATGTCAAAATGTTGGTGACCAGCATGTCACTTGGATTTGAGAATTATGTAAGGTAATGTTTGATACTGTTTTGAGTTTTTCATTATGTTTGTGCGTGTTAATGGTACCTATAAACATTTTTCGCAAGTAGCAACAATCGTTGTGGTTTTTTTATTGTTAAAGTACATGCCAATCGATGAAAAATATCACCTTCATCGAAAAAAATAGAGCTATCACCGAACAACAAAGACCTCTGCCATAAAACCATAATACATAAACGGTTTCAAATGACAACTTATATCACCAACATAGAGCGATAAAGGTGAACTAAAATTGATCAGAAGTCACGTCTGCTAGGTTTGTCCAAAGGTAATACCTGCACGTTTTTTTTATAGTTGAATTCTCAAAAGGTCCACCAGCAGATAATTTTCATAACTTTTTCTCAGATTTTTTTAGAAGATCAGTTGCTTCATATGTAAGAGCCTCGATCCTGTGCTGATCTTCTTTACCATCCCCAAATGAGGGCATCAAAGCCTTGGCATGAGCTTTTGTTAGCTGTGACATTTTAGAGCGTGCACATTGGATGTTTGCTGCTATTTCTGCAGATACATCAACCCAAGCTGGAGGAAGACCGACTGTCGGTGTCCCCACACTGCAAAAAGTATAACATTAGCTTGAATGAATTCATATAGTGGGAGCACGAATGAAGCATTTTCATTGGAAGTTGAGTCAAAGCTTCAGAGCGTGCATGTTGGATGTTTGCTGCTATTAAGCACAATTTCTTTTTTCCTTTATCAGATATACTATTATTATTTGTAATGAATTATTAACACATAATTGAAATATCACATCATTCTTTTAAACTCCTTTAGTATTACCCGTCTAGCGTATGTTTTAAACATAGTTTTACACATTTAATAAAATATTTAGAAAACCGTCCATCGGACGGGATGATACCTAGTTACTATAGGTTCGTTAATAACTATGCCCACATCGCTTCACCCCTTACCGACCTTCTCCAAAAACCAAAATTTCAATGGAATGAGGAAGCTCAAGAAGCATTCGACACCCTTAAACCCACCATGTCCACTCTTCCTCTGTTAGCCCTCCTAAAGTTTTCACTTGTTTTTGATGTCACAACGGACGCATCGGGTAGTGGCATTGGTGCGGTTTTATCGCAGGAAGAGAAACCGATAGCATTTTTTAGCAAGAAATTATCCCCACGTATGAGAGCTTCTTCTACATACATCGGGGAGCTTTATGCTATAACCGAGGCTGTGAAAAAGTGGCAAAAATATCTCCTTGGACGTAAGTTTCGGGTTTTCACGGACCAACATAGTCTCAAACACCTTTTAACGCAGGTCATTCAATCCTCTGATCAACACAAATGGGCTAGCAAGTTGTTGGGTTATGATTTTGAGGTTCACTATAAGCCTGGTAAAGAGAACCGTGTCGCTGATGCTTTGAGCCGAGTTGAAGAGATACAATTTTTATCGTTATCGGTACCCACTTTTCCTTGGCTTAACGAGTTATGAGGGTATACATCGACACCAGAAGGGCAGCTACTACTCGAGAACGTTACTAATAAGATTGACTCAGTCACCGACTACCATATTCACAATGGGTTAGTTTATGGTCATCACCGACTTTTTATTCCCAATATACCTTCTCTTCGTCTTAAGCTATTGCAGGAGTTTCACTCATCCCCTATAGGTGGCCATTTATGCATTAATGCAACTATAAGGCGTCTTAATGGGTCATTTGTGTGGCCACAATTACGTAAAGATGTCACAAGGTTTATACAGGAATGCACGGTATGTCAACAAACCAAATACTTGACCCACAAACCTTACGGCTTGCTCCAAGCCTTACCGATTCCAAACCAAGTGTGGGACGAGATATCCATGGATTTTATTACTAACTTGCCACTCTCAAATGGTAAGTTGGCTATATGGGTTATCGTGGACCGCCTTACAAAATTTGCCCATTTTTTAGCCCTGTCGCCAAATTACACTGCCACCACCTTAGCCACTTTGTACCTTCAACAGGTTTACCGTCTCCATGGCATACCTAAAACCATAGTCTCGGATCGCGATCCTATTTTTCTCAGTCGGTTTTGGAAAGAACTTTTTAACAAGATTGGCACTCAGCTTCTTTATTCCAGTGCATATCACCCACAAACGGATGGTCAAACGGAAGTTGTTAATCGTTGTTTGGAATCATACTTGCGGTGTTTTTCATGTGATGAACCCAAGGATTGGAGCAAGTACCCTTATCTCGCTGAGTTTTGGTATAACACAAGCTATCATAGTGCCATAGAGATGACGCCATTCCAAGCTCTATATGGCAGACCACCTCCAACCATTCCTCACTACACTTTAGGAAGTTCGCAGGTTGCTTCTATTGACTCCACGCTTTTGGAACATCAACACTTACTTGCACTTCTCAAAGACACTTTGGCAAAAACTCGCCAACGTATGACTGATCAAGCAAACAAACATTGGTTAGATAAGGAGTTTCAGGTAGGGGAATTTGTTTATCTTCGCTTGCGGGTATACCGCCAAACAACAGTCGCAAAACGGGACGTTCAAAAGTTAAGTCGTCGTTATTTTGGTCCTTTTCAAGTACTTGAATGCATTGGGAAAGTGGCCTATCGTTTAGAGCTTCCACCAGGTTCGCGTATTCATCGAGTTTTTCATGTATCCTTACTCAAGCCAAGCCACGGTGAGCCACACCCAACCACATGTCCTTTGCCTGATAAGTATGTTGATAATTTTCCCGTAATGGAAGCAGAGGCATTCTTAGATCACCGCACCATCAACAAGCAAGGCAAACCCGAAGCTCAAGTTCTTGTTAAGTGGAAGGGAAGGGACATTACTGAGGCCACCTGGGAACCTCGAGCTGAGATGACCACCGATATGCCGGACCTTGAAGACAAGGTCCTTTTTGAAGATGGGGATATTGATACGGTCGAAGACACTCAAGTGCAAGACATGACTTGACCCACCCGATGTAACAATCCGCATTTTTACGTCATTTTACGTCAATGAATATTCAACCTTTCATTTTAAACTTTTACGCGTTTACTTTTAATTTTAACCGTTTAGTTAAATCGCGTAAACTAAAAATCAACATTCAACGTAAACGGACATCAAACAAGTAAAAGTTTACGTCAAACAAGTGTTATATAATTATTACGAGGATGATTTATAACATTGTAGAAACTAGAAGGGGGGGTTGAATAGTTTTACCGGTTAATTAGCGTTTTAAAAGTTTGCTTATGAAATAGTTTGATTCGAGATGTATGTCAATCAACCAACAATATGAATCACAACTAAACTATCTAATAATGCAAGTAATAAGTAAAGAGATAAAAAAAAGAAACGATCAAACCAAGACACCGAGATTTATAGTGGTTCGGCAACGAAGCACCTCTTCGTTTCCTAATACACTCCCGAGCACTACACTACCGAACGATTTCACCTATGTCAACAAGCTCCCTTTAGGCGGAGAAAACCGTTTACACGTCACTTTACTTCTTTTCCGACATAAGCTTTATGTCGGAGTCCTAATCTTCAGCTAGAGAACCAATCTAGACTTACTAAGTCTTCAAACACTACAAGATTCTACACTTCTTGGATTGACACACAATCCAATCACACAATATACAATCTACACACTGGATCTATCACTATTGATCCAATTAATTACAAAAACACAAAATAAATTAAATGAATGTTTGTGATCTTAAAAGAAAAGAAAAGAGAAAGATAACTTGATAACAATTCGTATGTAGAGAATACGATTGTTCTTCTATTGCACTTGGGGGGGGAAATGAATTAGAAGGTGAAGGTGGAATAAAAAAAAGGAGGAAGAAAGAATTAATCACTTGGAAACCAAAATCAACGGTATGTTGTGATCAAGTTATGTGTTTTAGAAGAAAGGAAGAAGAGTGAAAATAGATATGATAGAATTTTTTGGCAAGAGGAAGTTCTGATTTTGAAATGGGTGGCCCAGTAGTAGTATTTATAGGGGACCGCCCCTACCTACCCACATACCCACACACTCTCCCCCCAACCCAACCCCTCACCACACCACCCACACCCAACAAAAAAGTAGCCGTTTGCTTCGGTTGGCACGGTCCCACGCGGCCACTTATATATGTAAGGGGAGGCCGCACTAGACTCCGCTCCCTTTTTGTCCTTTTGTGGTTGAAGGTTGGTATTGTATGGAACCTTCACATTTTGGGAGGGACAAATTTGAAATTTAAAATTTTATGTTTTTATAAAAATATTCTTTTTATTAATAAATTAATTTGTTTTTATGTTTTTATAAACAAACATTTTCTGTGGAAAGTAACTAAGATTTAAGAAAAAAAACTTATTTTCTTGATCACTAATCATGTTTTATGATTTGTTTATCCATACTTTAAGTGATTAATCATAGAAAATAGATTATTATGATATTAATTATAAAACGTTTATTTATCGTAAAGTTTTTCACATTTTGAGGTCAAAAAATATAAATAACGTTTTTTAGACATTATTTGTATTAACAATCTCCCCCTTTTTGATGATGACAAAATATTAAATCATTTAGACTAAAATTTTAAAAGGTTATAAATTATTAATGAGTTTAATTCTACTTCTTCCCCTTTTTGTCGAATTCAAAAAGGTTGATCGTCAAGTTGAGTAGAGAGAAAGAAGTCGACGATTAAAGACTCCCCCTTGTTGTAAGCTCCCCCTTGTTCGGGGCACTAAAGGATCGATCTTACGATAATTTGTTTGCTACAAAACAAGATTACAGGTACAAGAGCAAACAACCATATCATGACAAATATCTTAAGAATTTAATCCACACATTTAGAAGCATAACTAAAGTTCATTCAAATGCATAAGGAAACCATATAGTCACAAGGACAATATATAAGAATACAAGCATACATAATCATAAAATTACATCACAACATAAACTTAACCTAACATAAGATAATTAGAGCATGGGTGAGCTTAAGCTAAAACATTTATCCTGGAAGATTCATATGCATGATTTTGAAATAAAATAGTTTAAGGTTGTCCATTATTAGGTCATTAGAAAAGAGAAATTTAAGGTGGAGGTGGAAAGTGAGTTGTGAGGGCGGTTGTTAGAAGGTATTCAAGATGAGCAAACATAATGTTCATTTCATCTCGAAGGTTCAAGTGGAGGTTACGGTTATGGAAACAACAAACACAAGTTGATCCATGATAGTCATGATAGTTGTAGTAAAGTGGATGTCCCATGATAGGAGGTTGAGGTGATGGTGGACTTGAGGGATTTTCAAGAGGTGTGATTGGTGATAGTGAGAGGGTGATATCCAATGAAGGGATGCTTTGGAGAGGTTGAGGATTAGATGGCCTTGGAGGAACATCCATTAGGTTTTGTAGAAAAGGATTTTGAGTTTGAGGAGAGGTTGGTTCATTTGTAGGAGTTGGTGATATTTGTAGCTTAGATTGAAAGGAGGATGAAGTGTTTTCATGACTTGAGGTGGTTTCTTTTGTTGATGTGGTTTTTGATGGTGCATTAGGAGCACTTGGAGAAGAAGAAGTGGTGGTGGGAGAAGGTGTAGTGGTCACTTCTTCATCACTAGAGATGTTGACAAATAATTGTCTAGGAGGGATTATGGTGAGTTTGATTTTCTTGGAAGGATTGGATGAGGAGGCATTGGTGGAATTCATGGTAGAGTGAAGTGAAGAAGATGAATGAGGTGATGAAAATTGTTCATAATTTAAAGTGGAAGAGATAGGTTGAAGTAGTAAAGCATGGGGTTTGAGTATTAGGATTCCAAAATGTGTTTATCAAAAAGGAGAAATCAGCTAAGCCTAGATGGGATAGTGGTCAACTTGCACAGAAATTTAGAGAGTCATAGCAGAAATCCGTGACCCTGGTGGCGGTCCCTTAATTACACGGCGGTCCCTTATATATAAGGGGGCCGCCCAGTGTTTAAGGGGGCCGTTTTCTGGAGAGTGGAAATATTTTTCCAGAAATTTCTAAAATGCTTAGATTAACATATTTCTAAAAATTTAATCAAGCCAAATTCATTATGAATCATCTATCAAAACCAAGTATCCTAAGCTAAATCAAAGGAGCATGTATATAGGCAAGCGACATATTCATAGACATGCATAGTGTCATAAAAATGACTAGAGTGTATCAAGAAATATTTCAAACAAGGATTTAGGATGATGAAATTGAACGATCATCCTAGGCAAGCAATATTGCCCGTGCCAAGCAATCTACCAAGTAGCATAAGTTCAAATTGTCTAAGCATAGTAATTTAGTAAGTAATATATATAATAATGTCTTAAAGCAATTCCCTCATATCTCACTTCTTCATGTTCCTCCACAACCTTCTGAGACTCTTTCCGATTGACCTTACTCCACCACGGTTCTCATCTCGTAATTGGACTTGACGGTTGATGATTTCGGTTTGGCGGGTGTAAAATGGTTCAAGGTGAGGTTCAATGTTAGGTGGATTTTGAAAAACTTGAGGAACTTGATCGGTTAAGGAATTTACATAACGAATGGGGGAAGGAGTGCTTGCACGCGAGGTCCCTTCGTCATTCCCATAGTCATCATCATCGTTGAGATGAGATGAGGATGGTTGATCGAAGGCAGAAGAGGAAGAAGTGGAATGACGACCTCTTCTCATGCCACGATCTCTTCTTGGTTTTCGCTCTAGTTAAGCGACAAGAGGAGTCATGACATGATAGTACAAGACATAGGACTCGTTGTTTAACTCAGGATTTTCATTCATGATGAATGTAAACAAACAGGTTAGTAACATACCATAGGGTAGAAGTAACCTAGCTTGCTTAGTTACCCACTCCATTCGTTTAGCCATGTAGTAGGCAAGATTGAATTTTTCAGAGTGTATAGCACAATAAAGCATAAAACAAAGACATGTGGGAACATGATCCCGATTAACCCCTAGACAGAAGACATTTTCCCGAATAATTTCTTCTAAAGGTTTCAAAGATGGTTCAATTTCACGAGTTAAAACTTGATATTCAAGAACATCAATCTCTTCCTCATGACGGATGCGACGGACTTGTCCATCACGATCGACTCAGATAGATGAGATGATGTCCTTAATGGGAGGAAGGTTGGTTTGATATGGACCATCCGTAGGAATACCATATATCAACTCATCAACTCTCCATCTATCAAAAAAGACACACGCTCCTTCATAGGGAACGCCAAGAATTTGAGCAAAATTCTCAAGAGAGTAAGAAAAGAGTTGATTTTGAATGACAAATTCGACAAACATTTCACCTTCGTCAGAATAACTCAACTGATACTGACTATAAAACTCAAGAATACTGATACTGACTATAAAACTCAAGAATAAAGCGAGGACACACTTGTTCATTGATTTCAAGAAGACATTCAAACTCGAT